>JAPYYX010004911.1:0-13707 GCA_030522605.1 Cremastinae sp. B BG-2022a | reverse complement strand
GATATTGAGTTATTAAAGAAAACATTTCCGTTCTTATGCATGGAGTCTATAACTATATTCATAGAAAAAGCACAATTTTCTCTTTCGATAACTCGAAAACTATGTAGATAAAAATTTTGAAAAAAATCATGTTCATGTATTTTATGTTAAAGAACATCCTGACGAAATTTTATCACATTCGGATCATACTCACTTATGTACCGAAACACCTTAAGAGCAATCACAACCACGTGACCACCCAGATTTCGTAGGTCCCGGATTTCTCTCTCAAAATCGAATAATAAATTTTGAAAAAATTACAGTATATTCCTTTCGATCCCAAGAATTTGCCTCTGGTTCGAATTTTCATGAGAATTCATTTATTGATTTATAAAAAAATAAACAAAGGTCGGAACACGGCTTTCTCGCGAAAGGCGCACCCGTTGTTTGTTAATTTTTTTATTAATTAATACGTGAATTCTTACGAAAATTCAGACCAGAGGCAAATTCTTGGGATCGAAACGAATATATTGTAATTTTCTCAAGTCTAATTACTCGATTTTGAGAGAGAAATCCGAGACCTACGAAATCTGGGTGGTCACGTGGTTGTGATTGCTCTTAAATTACATGTCGTTTTTTTTATTGAATTTTACCAAACTGAGTTTACAGAGTAATGTTTGTTTTAGATAAAAGAGAAAAAACTTTTGAATAAAGGTTCGCCGGAAAGTATACACCGATTGACGATACTCATGGAGAAAATGGGCATTGATATAAAAGAACAAATAAGCAAAAAACCAATACTTCGCGAATTAGACTTCGCAAACGTACGAAGGATAATGCAGTATTTAGAAATCTACGGCTTTAATGAAAACGTCTTCACATGTCCAGAAATGTTGCTCCTGCCTTCTTTAGAAGTCTTGCAACGTTTGGAAATATTGAACACGACCATGAGCCTCAAAGTATTGAAAAATTCGCCAAGAGTTTTCCAGATAATTACCAAAATGCCTGAGGCACAGGCAAGATTGGAATATCTCAAGTATTTGGATATCGACGTGACCAGCACACTGTTAACCTGTCCTACTTATCAATTTATAAAAGCGATTAAAAATCGCAAAGTTTACGGGAAAAGACTAGATATCGGGTCCGTAATAGAGAGTACCCTCAAGATCGATATTGAATCTGCGCTGAATCAGTTGAAGAAGCACCACTTCTGGATTTATGGGAATCTCATCACGATGCACGTCAATCTTAAATATTTGACGAACAGGTTCCAGTCCGAGAGTGTAGTAGATAATCTCCCACTAATTCTTTATCCAGTGTGATTATAACTTTTACATTTTTCTTAATATTTATTCCTGATTGAACAATTTTTGATAACTATTTTTTTTCATTTTTTATAGAGAAATGATTAAGAATACTTTGAATCAGCTCGACCGTAGTGGAGGATTGTCCGAATCGCAGATATTATCGTTGTGTCTGTACGAAATCGAGCGAGATTATCATTTTTCGGGAAATGGTATCTGGCAACAAGAGGCGTTAAAAAATGAACCGATACCCAAGTCTTATTATTCATCTCTCGAGATCCCAGGTATCGGGAACGCAACTTCCGAATTCTCAGATTCTGATGATTCCGAAGCGGAAGATGAATTAGAGCATAACAAAGATACTAAAGGAGAACCATGTAAAAAAAGAAAATAAAAAAAAAGATTTGTACAAAGTACTTATGTACATACAAGCGCTATTCTTCTGCATATTGCGATCTCTGACCAAAATTTTTATTTAAAAATTCTTAATCGTTAACATCGAGTACAGATTACAAAAAGAAAACAAGATAAAATACAACAAGATAATTATTTTACGTACTGCGTGACTGCTCTGTGCGAAAGATAATCCCCAAATTTGGTTGCACCTGTATGCTGGCACGAATGACTATGACAAGGCAGCACGGTGTGCTTTCTATTTGGTATTGAAAAAAAAACACGTAACGCTACGTAATTATTCTAAAAAAAAAAATAAGAATTGATCGTACATTCGTGGAGTCTCACGATGATAATAATAATAAAACACTCTCAAAATTCTGTTGAATCATCAGTACTATGCCACTATGTACACGGTTCTCAACCATTTTTCGTCTCCCGGCGTAAATAGCATATTCCATCATCATCACATTAAACGTTATCGACTCTCATCAATGAATCTTCTGGATCGGGGAATTGATTCTCATTGATATCGATACGATCTTTTATAAAATATATATTGAGACACGACTCTTTGAAATTTAAAGCCCAGGGTGTTTCGGTACAGAAGCGACTATGATCAGAATGTGATAAAATTTTGTCAGGATGTTCTTTAACATAAAATACGTGGACATGATTTTTTTCAAAATTTTCATCTGCATAGTTTTCGAGTTATCGAAAGAAAAAATTGTCCTTTTTCTATGAATATAGCTATAGACTCCGTGCATAAGAACGGAAATGTTTTCTTTGATAACTCAATATCTACGGAGACGAATATTTTTAGGGACTTAATATCCGTTTAAGGTATTCCTTGCATGAAATTATCTTCAGATTTCATCGGAAATTTACGGAAACATCCTTTGATGTCACATGAACAACTGTGTAAAACTTCAGGGGCAGTTACCGACTGAAAAATCCAGATATTTATTCTTAAAAATCGTCATTATTCGCAACCTCCCATAAGAGCCCGTGTTAAATATCCCGATATTAACGACGAGTATCTCGATTTTTCGGTCGGTGAAGCCTATTGAAGTTTTGCACAAATTTTTATGTAACATCAAAGAAGCTTCAATTAGTTTTTTACAAAAATTTGAAGACAAACATTTTTATGATTTTGTTTATTATTTAACAAATAAACTTTACGTAGGATCGATTTGAATTCCGAGTATGTTTTTCTTTAATTGATTTGCAATAACTTTTCCTAATGGACTTTGATGCTCAGTCCACTTGGAATATGAGAAAAAACGAGATCAAAATTTCGATACCTCCCCTCGCGCTAGGAATACCTTAATAATAAAGTTTTCATTTTTTATTAAATTCTGATCATTTTTTCGATTCCCTATCTGCTTTACGTGTTAATTTCTTGAGTTTTTCGCTAACTGTACCGAAACCCCTTAATTCATAAAAGGTGGCAACTGCACGTAACTCTGCTGAGCCGAAGGTTCGCTCTTCACGTGTATTTCCTTTATCATCTGTCTGTCCGACTGCGATGAATTTTCCTTTGTCAGCGGGGCTCATGCCGTCGACGTAGTCGAGCTGCTGCTGCTTCGTGCTCTGCTGATGATGTTCCTCCTCGGACATGGACCCGGCGAGGTGATTCGGTGGCGAGTGAGCCGCGACCATCGTCTGATAATCGCCTCGACTCATCGACGGCGGCGAATTGTTGCTCGGACTCATGTACTCCTGGTGAACTCGCATCGCGTTGCTCGTCGGCGCGGCGTACAGGGTTGGATCGTGCTGGGGCAGTACCGTCGCGTAAGAGTACGCCGTGCCGTTGTTCCCAGGACCGCCGAAGGACGACGTCGAGTACGGGGAGTTCGAGGGACTCAGAAGATTTATGTGAGGAGCAAGATCGTACGCCGGCGAGTACGCCCAGGCGTCCGGGGGTGCGGAGGACGTCGACGTCGTCGCGAACGGATTGAGACTGTTGTTCAGCGACGTGAACGAACCCGATGTCAGTCCTGGACTCGCGGAACCCGTTCCCATGTAACTCGCCGTCTTCCGGGGTGGTTCTCGCTTTCTCCATTTCGCTCGACGATTTTGAAACCACACTTGGACTCGGGATTCGGAGAGTGCGAGCTTCAGCGCCAATTCCTGCCTGGCAAAAACGTCCGGATATGGGGCGCGTTCGAATGCACGTTCCAATTCCTCCAGTTGATAAGCAGTGAATGTCGTCCTGCGTGAAAAATAATACGAATATAATATATTTTATAAATATAATTTTTATTATATTTCAATATATTATATTTTATAAATATAATATATTTTATAAATACAATATATTATATTTTATAAATTCAATATATTTTATAAATTTTACAAATACTGCTGTATCGAAAAATTACGGATTTCATTTTAAACAAATTACTCATCACCATCCATCATTATAAACTATATCCAATCTATTTCTTTCCGGTATTATGCACAAAGTTATATATTGTGTATGGAGGGTAAGAGGGGGCAAAATGGGATACCTCAAAAATTTGGTGAAAATTTTCAATATTAAGTTTGATAAAATTTAATATCAATTAGGTTTTTCTTTGCTAAGAACATTGTATTTGGTGATTTGAAAACACATTTAGACAAAAATAAAAATTAATAATTAATGAACGTAGACCAAGAACATTTTCTTTGGTAATTAAACATATTTAAACAAAAATTAAAATAAATCAATTAATTACTTGAAATGTCAATGCTAATAAGTTAACAAATTATGAAAAAAAAAAAATTTCTCATGACAACTGAAAATTTTATTTCTTTACTTTAATTACTATTAAAAAAACAAAAGATTCGGCATATTTAAGCCCTTGGAACCGTAATATTTTGTTAAGTATTCCATTTTGCCCCCACCCTCCCCTGTATAGAACTGTCTCGTTTCTTTTTGTCATTCTACTCGGGGGTGGAGGTCTTGAACGAATTTCGATATCAGAAGAAATTTAAACGATCGCGTCTCTTTAAAAAAAGAAGAGGAATTAATTTTTACCGACCAGATGACGTTCCCATCATCTCATTGGCAAAAGCGACTGCAAATTGACAAAGGGAGAAAGAGAGAGAGAGTGGACAGCTCGCGTGATCCCTTTTCGATAAAATAAAATTTAGCGGCATGCGGCGAAATAGGGGCGAGACCCCCATAAGTCGCCTCCTATCGTCCGCGATACCATCAATACTGGAAAGAAATTCCTCCACTGTTGTATCATCATCTCGTGTTTTTTTTTACCGACTATTGAAACTTTATCGACTTCCATTAGGCCGAACAAATTCATTACTTTTGTTTGACCTCGTCGATCTCGAATTGACCCGAGCACATTTTTTTTTCGCTCCTTGTTGAAAAATGCAAAACAAGCTCTTACCGAGTCTTTTTCTTCTTTATTCCATTGTTGTCTGCCTTCTTCTTCGAATCTTTTTTCATCGGCTGGGACTCGTTGTTAACTATGAAAGTAAAAAAAATTGTAAATAAAAAAAAGAGTTAAACAATAATTATTTATAATTTAAATAATTATTTAAATTATTTTTTTATCTAATATTTATATTCTTTTATAATAAATTATTTATAATTAAAAATAATTATTTCTGTTAATTGAAATTAATTCATTAAACGATAATAATCGAGTCTTACCTGTTAAGCTAATGGAGTCCTCGGGTTTTCTTTTTAGCGAATTTCCAATTTGGAGATCTTGCTGGAGAGAACCGGAAGTCGTGGTGGGCGTTACGGCAGAGGCAGTCGTCCCGTCTTGATTCTGAGACAACGACGCGTACATTCCAGTGAGCTCGAGTTCCTTCTGGCCCTGAAGATGATGCTGAGCATGATGAAGATGATGATGATGATTTTGATGACTGTGATGATGCGGAGGACTGTTGGAATCGAGCTTGTGAGAATTTCCAGCCTGAGAAATGATATCACTCGCCGCGTGTCCACCGTGAAGTCCGAGCATAACTTGAATGCTGTGAACTCCTGTCCCGCTGGAACGTCCGCCAAAGTCCGAAAACATCGGATCGTCGAATGGACCGCCCTCCATCTCGATATCTCCCTCGATTGCTCCAGAAGAATTCGACCCGGCGTTCCAATTCGTAAAACCCTCGCCCCACGTATAATCTACCAACTGACTCAGAGTCGTGTCTTCCAGGTTGGCGAAATTATATTTACGTAGACCGAAAAAATATAAAAAAAAAAATTCACCGATTCACACCAGCGAGAGTTGAAGAAAATTCATTAAATTTTCAAAGTGTCAAATCGATCGAACAAATTTTCCCAAATAATTTTCAATGAATGAGAAGAAAGCGGGGATCGTCGAGATTGTACGCCGGTAAACCACGTTCGCGCCACGGGTATAATGGAGTCTAAAGCAATTGCTATCAATTGTTGTCGCTTATGATTAATTTTGATTAGCGTTAAAGCGAATTTAACGAGGTGAGCCCCCTCGGTATAGTTGCGACGCCGGCGGATCTTCCAGCTCGACTGTCCCGATCGTTTCTCCGTCGAGCAAACGCTCGTCCCACACACCAAGAGCGCCGGAGAGACTTCGTCCAATTCTCGTTCACTCCCCTTTATTCCCCGATCCCTGGCACACATCGACCGTCTCTAATCAGACGTCGTACACTCATACGCACCGACACATTCGCGCGAATGTTTCTCTTTTTTCTCTCTTTCAAACGAGAGAGGCTGGTCCATCTCCGCCCACACGAGCCGCGGATCGACCAATCGTGAATCCGCGATCCGAGGGAGAATGGTGCCCAGTCATTTCATGCGGGTACGAGGTTTTCTTCGTTCACGCCGATTATCATGCACGAGACGACCGAAAGCGCTTGTCGCATCCTCGATTTCTCATCCTCCTTCGATCCGAAGAGGAAGAAAATGTTTTTCGTTATTTTACGTTTTGGTAGGAAATTCGAGCACGCGACGATACGACGGAATATTTCATCCTGAGTACGCTCCGCGAAGGTCCCTCTCACTCAAATCTCGGTAATGCATCCCCGGGAGTCTCGAGATTTCGTAGGTATCTCGAACGTAGCCCGAGGATCCGAGTCAGTTCAAAAAAGGTGGCAATTGTACGTAATTTTGTTGACTAGTCGGTTCGCTCTTGACGTGGACCTGATCCTTGATAGATTGACGTTCTTTGTCAGCGGGGCTCATGCCGTCGACGTAGTCGAGCTGCTGCTGCTTCGTGCTCTGCTGATGATGTTCCTCCTCGGACATGGACCCGGCGAGGTGATTAGGGGGCGAGTGAGCCGCGACCATCGTCTGATAATCGCCTCGACTCAGCGACGGCGGTGAATTGTTGCTCGGGCTCATGTAGTCCTGGTGAACGCGCATCGCGTTGCTCGTCGGCGCGGCGAAGAGCGTCGGATCGTGCTGGGGCAGCATCGTCGCGTACGAGTACGCCGTGCCGTTGTTCCCGGGACCGCCGAAGGACGTCGAGTACGGGGAGTTCGAGGGACTCAGAAGATTTATGTGAGGAGCGAGATCGTACGCCGGCGAGTACGCCCAGGCGTCCGGTGGTGCGGAGGACGTCGCCGTCGTCGCGAACGGATTGAGACTGTTGTTCAGCGACGTGAACGAACCCGTGAGTCCTGGACTCGCGGAACCCGTTGCCATGTAGCCCGCCGTTTTGCGAGGCGGTTCTCGCTTTCTCCATTTCGCACGACGATTCTGGAACCACACTTGGACACGGGATTCGTCCAGGGCTAGCTTCAGCGCCAATTCCTCTCTGGCGAAGACGTCCGGATATGGCGCGCGTTCGAATGCACGTTCCAATTCCTCGAGTTGATAAGCGGTGAACGTTGTTCTGTCAACGAAATTCATAATTAAGCGGTGGCGCGAAAAGTTGAAAAAAAATATCAGCAATCGAGATCTACCTCGTTTTCTTCTTCTTGATTCCATTATTGTAAGGTTTCTTCTTCGAATCCTTTTTCGCTGGTTGCGCCTCGTTATTAACTGGAAGAAAATCGGTAAAAAATCTCATCTAGTAGAAAATCATCAGGTACAACGAAAGAAGAAAAAAAAAAGATAATAAAAGTAGTAAAAAATTGTTACCAGCTGTCATACTGTTCATGGGATCGTCAGTTTTCCTCTTCATCGTACTCCCAAGCTGCAAGCTCTGCTGCAACGAGCCGGAAGTAGTCGTGGGCGGTCCAGTGGACGAGGAAGTAGTGACGTCCTGATTCTGGGACAGCGGAGCGTACATTCCAGCTGCGAGCTCGAGATCCTTGAGCTCCTTCTGCTGCTGTTGCTGCTGGAGATGATGATGGCTGGCTTGATGATGGGACGAGGGCGGAGGGCTGTTCGAGGAGTCCAATTTTTGCAAATGTCCACCAGGAGGCATGAGTTCCCCCGCGTGATGTCCTCCGTGCAGTCCGAGCATGACTTGAATACTGTGAACTCCGGTTCCTCCGGGACGACCCCCGAAGTCCGAAAAAATCGGGTCGTCGAAGGGCCCGGGGTCCATCTCCGAGGACGAGGTCTGTCCGTAGTCCGAAAAACTTCGCGCTGTCGTCGTCGTCGTTCCTTTTCCCTCGCGTTCGTACGAGGACGACGAGCTCGTCGTCGTCGTCGTCGTTGCTCCGTCGTAAAAGTACGTCCCCGTAGAATAATCCACCGCGTACTCCTCGCTCGTTCCGCGATAATCGAACAACTTTCTGCTCAGCGTCGCTACTTCCGGTAGCCTCCCGTCGAAGCTCGACGATTTTCGCCACGTGGGTTCCACCTGACACGATAAGCCCGTGTCTTCCAGGTTGACGATTTTTAATTCGTACGCGTAGAAAAAAAATTTTTTTTTAAAAATAATAATTAAAACTCTCCGTGTCGCGAAGGAAAACTCCCGAATCCGTTCACATCAATACTCGTTATTTTATTAAAATTTTTTAAAAATTAATCACTGAAGCACCAAGATCTTCGTCTTCACGATTCACTTCCGAATTGTATTTTTTAAGGAATTTATTTACGGCACGATCGTTGCTTTTTTTATCCCCGAAGGAAATTGTTTAATAGGAAAGAGCGAGGGGTCGAGGAAATAATTTGGAAATAAGTGAAAGAAAAAGGAAAGAGAGAAAGGAGAGGAGGGCGCGAAGATAGTCGGGGCGAGATGTTCACCGCGAGTGTGTACCGGTTCGCGCGTAATGGAATCTCAACCAATTGCTATCAATTGTTGCCGGTTATGATTAATTTTGATTAGTTTTAAGCGGAGTTAACGAAGTGAACTGGTTTAGCTGCGATGTCCGCGGACCTTGGAGCTCGACTGTTACTCTCGGTGTGTTATTTTTCGCTCTCTGCCTCGCCGAATGAAAATCCGCAGCGTCCTCCCGTGATTTCCCGCCCCGCGGTGCCTCGCCGCGAAGAAACCGAGTACCGAGAGCAGCGAAGAGAAAAAAAAATCCAGCGGATGAAAAAAACAAATTGCAAAATTAATAAGGATGTCCCAGCGCGCTCGTGTTATTCGTGTCGACTCCTTTAAAACGCACTCGTCACTCGTCTGTACCGAGCGACTGAGCTAATAACACGACACACACACAAATTTATATTTTAACGAGAGAGCCTCGTCACCGCCCACGCACACCATTCTCAACCAATCCTGTCGCGGTACGAGAACGCCTGGAGAGAGAGAGAGAGAGAGAGAGAGAGCCGAGAGACGGTCGACACAAGAATGAGAGACAAGCTCCGAATCGAAACGATCGACGTTATAATACGGGCATAATGCGACGAGCTCTCTTCTATGCAGCGAGAGCTTCCACGTCGCTCCATCTCTCTTGCTCTCGCAACCCTCTCTCGGAGCTTTGCACTCAGAGAGGGAACTCTGATCCGAGGGTGAAATCCTTGCTCTCCCATCGTTGCCTTCTGATCACTTTTTTGTCCGCACACTTTTTCATCCTCTTCCGATTTTGTACATCGAATTTCGTCATGTCGCACACCCTGGAGTCACTCCATGAATTTTTATGCTGCAATTAATAAACGATTTTAATTCTTGTATTTTTTTCAATTTTGAATATTGTTTAGATGATCCGATTTAAAAATATTTATGCACTTTTTCAATGATTTGCGTTACCAGACACTGATGGACTCATCCCGTAGCAGACGATCGCGACCGAGCGTCACGTAAAACTCGCCCGGCGAATCTCTCGGTCGGAACTTCCGGAAATTTGGAGATTTTTCTCCCGGAAGGGATAAAATCACGAGGTGAAAATCTCGTTTTGTAAAGCATTGTTGAATGTTTCGAAAGGAGATCCATGTCGGCTGGCCGGCAGAGTAAAACTGATGCGAGCTCTTAAGCGAAGGCTCAATGAAACCAGCAATCGCCAGGAATTGCCTCGAATTGGCCCAATCAAACTACCCCCATTCCTTGTCTTGTATATCTATATTATATGTGTGTGTATAAATTGGCTTGTATTAACTGCTAATTTCATCACCGTTAATTACCCAGTGAGCATCCGCAGCGCGAGAGGAGCGAATCGCGCTCCTTGTCGCGCGCTGATTTAAACGCCACCGCGCGACCGGCGACAGTCTCGACTTTCTCGCGAAATCTACATTTTTTCGCTCATACGCTGATATTTTCATCAATACTAGAGACCAATATTATTATTTTCCTCTCCTAAACTACTCGTATTAACATCATTTCAACTTAAAATCGGTTATTAATCTATACGACTCGGAACTTCATCAACGAGGGATCAAAATTTGAGGGATGATTTTTGTTCGCGGTAACTTTTAAGAGAAATTTCCCATCGGTCAATAATCTTGATATTATTTTTTATATGGTCAATGACAGATAATTGTTTTGTATTTTCCTTAAACGCGATTCGCGATCGTGTGTTAAATTAACTATGACTCGGTTTCGGTTCTTGAGGTCTGAAATTTGGATGGATCATTGAAGTCCGGATGGGAAACCGATGTCGGTACTCGCGGATGACAAACAAAACTCCTGCACCAGGAGATGATCCGATGAGCTTTGTCCGAGAAAGACAGAAAGCGCAGATCGAGAGAGATGGAGACAGAGAGAGAGAGAGAGAGGCAAAAGCTGGACCGAGAAGTCGGCAACTTAACTGGCCTAAATGGGTTTAACTCGATGTGATTTTGCCGGCGAACCACTAAATTGAACGAATACGAACTAAACTGAACTCAACTAAGCTAATCATATCACATTACTAGCGTTATTAGTCGAGCGACGATATAAGTGAAGGTCCGGTGATGGCAGAGCTGCAGTATCGGGTCGCCTCCTGCACTGACCCTCGGGCTTTCGGTCCCCATAATATTTTATAGATTATCCGCGAAAACAAAAACAAAAGGGCGCCCTTCCGCGAGCCATTTTCCTCGGCGAGTTCATCCGGACGTTTGTTTTTTTTCTTCTTACGAGGAATCCACGTGATTGTGATTGAGGATCCGTCCGAAGGCGCCATCAAAATGTCTGCGAAAGAAAAATACCGTCAGTGATTTTTGGATAACTTGCGACCTGTGACACTACGAGTGAAAAATAAAAATTCTCATTTTAGAGACTAAAAGTTTCGTGACTTTTTTTTCATGTTTATGATTCTAGTAAATTTACTATTAAATTTGATGTCTATGCTTGTGCAAAACTCAATAAATATTTTGAATAAATGAAAGATAAAAAAATCGAAAGGTGTAATATAATCGTGTTGAACTTGATATTATCCCTGATGAGTATTTTGCATCGAAATCACCGGTGGAGAGAAAGAAAACGCATCGTAGGAAGTACGTCCTGGATCGTTCGTGTCTCCCACCAGCGAATAGTTGGAGGGGGTAAAACCAGTCAACGAGTTACCTGACTCCTCCCCGGACTTCCCCACTCTCTCATTTCGATCTCGACACGGATATTTTTCCTCTTTCAGGACCGTGATACAAATAGATGATTTTTTATCAATCGAGTGCGCTACAGAGATCGAACAATATTTTTCATCAAAATTATTCAACAATTTTAAAATTGTTCGTGCATTCAATTTTTTGCAAATACAATTCAATGACAACGTAACAAATTTTTATGTTTCGTACTAATAAATAAGTTTTGTGAAAAAATTGAAATATCGAGAATAAATTATTGCAAGAATTTTTTTAATATCGAGTAAAGTTTGGTGTTTGCAATAAATAAATTAAAATTGTCAAACGCACATGGAGCGTTTAAATTTCGTATGCTCGTAGCAAAAAGCATTGAGAGTATAGAAAAGAGTAAATTTCACGAGCAGAGCGATCGCTCCGCGGTAGAAATAGCTCAGCGAGAAAGATCTCTCTTTTGTATGTGAAGCATAAGCTTCAGCACCAATTGAGCCAGTTAACGTTCAATTGATCTAAATTGTCTGAATTGGAGATAATTGCGCGAAGGCGACGGGGAACCTCCGCCCGCGGTTACTTCACTCTGCGTTTCTGTCCGTTCATCTCTCGCATCGTCGTTACGCTTTCAGAGTTCTCAGGCTTTTTCTCCACGAAATATTACCCCGAGATTAATGCTGGACCTACGGAATTCTTCGTGTTAAAATTATTATTATACTTATTTCGAACCCTTTCACATGCATCAGTCGCTTGGTCACCCAATTTTTTCATACTTTTCTTTTATTTTACGGGATGATGTTATTCTTTTTATATTAAGAGAAATTTTGGAACTTTTTTTTTTTATATTTTCGTGGACGATCGCGTGACTTTCCTGTATGTGCATGGTAAATTGACTTTTTGACCTCGAATAAAATGTTTTACGCTCGACAATACTTTCAAGGAATCTTCCAGGGGCAAGTGGTACAAGGCGTAGTAATTGGAGTATTTTTTAAAGACTCAGCTTTTTGACTTGACAATCTTTCATGCGACAAAGTCTAGCCAAAATTCGTAAATGATATGGATGTATAGATCGTTTTGAGAAAATCATAAAAAATTGCTGAAATTTTGGCACAGTATTTGTGAATGTTTAAAAATTCTCTTCTAAATTTGGAAATTACTGAATTGTTCAAAAGATATTTAATTCTCAAGTCGTTTTAATTTCACTAAATGAAAAATTCACAAATGTGCTTATAAAAATTATTCAGAACATAGATTTTTGTTCATATTTGTTCTATAATTGGCACATACAAACAATGTTAAAAACCGAGTTTAAAGAAAATTGTCAAGGATGTATAGACCCTTTTTGAAAAATCATAAATTGCTGAAATTTTGGCATATTATTTGTGAATTTGTTTAAAAATTTTCTTCCAAATTTGTAAATGATCGACTGAATTGTTCAAAAAATATTTAACTTTGAAATCGGTCCAATTTAACGTTGTCTCGAATGGAAAATTCACAAATTTGCATTTAAAAATTATTCAAAACATAAGTTTTTGTTCATATTTTTTTTATAATTGGCACATACAAACAATGTTTAAAACCGAGTTTAAAGAAGGTTGCCAATGTCGTTTGGAGAGACGTAAATATTTTTTTAAAAATCTCATAAATCTTAAGGATGTATATAGACCTTTTTAAAAAATCATACATTGCTGAAATTTTGGTACATTATTTTCGAATATTTAAAAAAATTTTTCCAAATTTGGAAATGATCGACTGAATTGTTCAAAAGATATTTAATTCTGAAATCGGTCCAATTTAACGTTGTCGCGAATGGAAAATTCCCAAATTTGCTTATAAAAATTATTCAAAACATAAGTTTCTGTTCATATTTTTTTCTACAATTTTGGCATATAAAAAACAATGTTAAAAACGGAGTTTAAACAAGTTTGTCTGAAACTTTTGTTTTTTAGTTATTTAAAACAATAAATAATATGAAAATTGTTAATAAAGCATTAACAAAGTATCGAGTATCATTGCAAATAACATAACACAAAAATTAAATTTGCTAACAAAAACAAACGTTCAATTTTAAGAATTCATTATGAAAAAGTAAATTTTGTCAGGAATTGTACGATCTATACATTCTTAAGGGCAATGGAAACCACGTGACCACCCAGATTTCGTAAATTACGGATTTCTCAATTATTCAATGAATTGTCATCAAAAATTCGACCACACCGCCAT
>JAPYYX010004898.1:0-10753 GCA_030522605.1 Cremastinae sp. B BG-2022a | reverse complement strand
GGCTCCAGAGAGGGTCAGGCGTGACACAAAATTCATAAATTTTGTGAAAATTAAAATTCTTAAAATTTTCATAAAATCTCAGACTGCCGGAACGTTACAGTAAATGTAAACACCCAGAGAAATCGACATTCGAAAAACTAAAAGCAATGTATGAACAACATGAAGAAAATGAAACTTAGTTTAGTTCGTCTTAAATTAAAATTAACCCACAGCGACTTCAAGATAAAGAGCAAATACATACATATACACATGCACATACAAATACAAAACCCATTCACCCAATAGTCTAGCTGCTATAAATGAACACACATATTATAAAAAACTGGGGCTGAAGGATAATAAGTAAAATATGTAAATATCTGTATATATATATAAATAAATGCATTGTAATAATAATAATAATAATAATAATCAAATCGATGTTTTGTTAACCCTAGGAGGTTACACTGTTCATATGAAAGAAAAAGGTCACAGTGGGGTTTTATAGACCCCAAGATTTTGCATGAACGATATTTGGTCAATTTTTTAATTACACACATTTTTTTAAATTGTGCAGAACGCACTCAAAAAAAGTTCTATATAGGTATACTCCACCTGGTGGACCTCATTGGGACGTGCTAGAGTTAAATTGTTAAAGTTTCAATTACAGTGATACTAAAATGTAAAATATGAAAATTCACATAATTAAAAAGGTGAAAAACCAAAAAACCAATTTTTGGATCAGTTATAAAGTTTCTAAACTTTTATTTCTTTTTTTCCATGCGTGACTGTACATACGAACAGTAAATTATTCCCATGCGTGTACTCTTCGATGTATACATTTATTAAAATACGATAGAACCCACATGGGCGTCTCTCATCCTGTAACATGTGCCGTATGAGAAAATTTTCCTCAGCCTTGGGTCAAATAGGAACGTTTTAATATGTATTTCCCACGTTACCGTTTCTGCCTTCTCACTTTACACGAGCGCCCAATCAATTTTTTACTCTTATTTCTATAATCCTACAGATTTCTATCAGTTTCAACAATTTTTTCAATATTTTTCTTCGCAATAGATTTTATGCAAGGAAAGTTTTCCATGTACGGATTTCTGCATATAAAATCTCGACGAGACTCATTTTTTATCGACAAACAAGAGCATAAAAAAATCCTCAACGGAGATAGCGAGCCAATAAATCAAAATATCGATGAGTCTTCGTAAATGGCGGAAGTGTATTAATGGTTTTCCTTCCGGACAATTTCCGAGGGGGAAGTTTCATGGAGATAGGGACAAAACGAGGAAAGAGTTTGTCTCGCGTGAAAAGTGAGATATCGAGAGACCGAGCGCGTGGGCGTGCAAGCGATAAGTCAAAGTATCTCTCAATTGAACAGTGAGCCGAGAATTACACGAAGATAAAAGCGTATACATCAAAGAACGAGGAAAAAAACAGAGCGAACGAAATAATTTCCCTTGCGAGAATTTTGTTTGTTTTTTAAGACTTTTTTTCGATTTCCTGGAATAAATTTAGTAAACCCTTTAGAGGTTCTACTATTGTTACATTTACGTCATGGAAGCCATGAAATCGAGGTACAAATTGAGGGCCGAACGAGGAAAGGAAATGACGACAGTCGCAATGTAGGAAGTTGAATGGGAGAGAGGAACTTTCAGCGTCTTGGTACGCGATAGCGGAAAACGCACGGAGAAAGACAATCCTCCGTGTTTGAGGAACGGGGAGAGAAAAGAAAAGAAATAATAAAAATGAAAAAAAAGAGAAAGAAAAAAATTGTGCAAGAAAGCGACCCACGCCCTCGCGACCAACTATCGCCCATAAATTGTCCTTCCGCGCGTTCGTCCACGCACGTATTTAAACACGGATTTTCTACACACGCCGACTATTTTCCAAAGGAATAATGCCGGAATAAAACGCTCCGCGCTCGTGCACGCGCCTTGTCCCGGACAACCCGTAACTCTAAATTAAATAGCCGAGCATTCAGGAACTGGACTCTCCTCGGACGTCTAAAGGCTTACGTACATAAATACAATCTTTTTATCTTCAACTTTGCTGAGTTTGTCGCCGTGCAGGGAATCGTCGACTTCAATCAGCGTTGATTTAAATAACTGATTAGTCAACGATTTTTTTAATTGACATTTCAGGCTTTTACTTTAATTCTAAAAAATTGAGTGCGAAACGGTTCGAGAAGCATTAATTGCTTTATCTGATACTGCAGTAAAAATTGAAATCTTGTAATACAAATTCGATATATTTAGAAAAAATTATAATAAACCCTAAATTTACCAGCTTGCACCAGTCATTTCGACTGGTACTGGGTAAATGTCAATAACAAAAAATCTAATTGTTACGAATATATAGAAAGTAACATCGATTTCATGAAATGTATTCTCTACTTACAGGTAGAAAAGTCATAACATCATTTCGGAAAGCGAATGTTACATGCAGTAGGGATTTTGAACTGAAATTGCTTTGGGCTATTTTTCATATCATCTACATGAGACGGTTTGGGTTTGGTTTGGGACAACCCTGATTGCACGGCCAGTCAAAATGATTTGTCTAGTAAATCTAATGTTAAGATCCAAAATTAATCAAAATCGATATTAATGCTAGAGTGTTCCACATATATTGTCAGTTGTCCATATCCAAATCTTAAATTTCATCAAAAGAACATCTGCTCTATGTTCCATACTACTTGAAGACTTTCATTGAGTGGTCAATTGATGAGTAATTGATTAGTGACCATCCATCATGTAGTATTTTCGGTTCTTCAATAACACAAAATATATGCACAACGACTAACTTCAGAATACATAACTTAAGTTTGAAATATTGAATCCTTTAATATACATATTAGCCATAAGTAGTTGATACCGATATTGTAAACGAGTATCAACAATTTCATACAATTATTTTAGAAACACGTTCAGCACAAGTAGCTCCTGAAGGTGCAAAGAAATGTTTCATTCAAGCGGTATGTGCCAATACGTGGGCTAGAAAGAATAAAAAAGTCCCATAGTCCGGATAGCTTGGCCGAAAAGATAGTGCGGGTCAGGTTTGGACAGAAATCATTGAAAGGCTGGATTGCCTCGTAACTCGGACAGTGAATAAAAGATAAGAGAGCACGAGTTATTTATAGCACGAAAATCTATCACTCGAGTTCTATTATTACAGAACCTGACTTGGAATGCCACCTTCGATTCAACAAATATTTTTTTCCCCTATGCACTATCGAGACCATTTTGACATAGTGGAAATTCTGTGGTCTGGATAGCATTAGGTATCGAACTGGAATTTATCAGAGTAATATGTCACCATGGTACTAATGAAAATAAATTAGGTACCTGAAGAAAATATTTTTTTAGTGACAACCTACGGATTTCAAGATGTTTTGGTAGCGAAAATTTAATGATAGAAACTGGATAAAAAAAAGTAAATCTTAACAATTCGGTAAATATGGAAAACGGACTTTTGTCAGGGATTGTACCTCCACTTCATCATTCAGTAATGCAGTCATCTAATCATACATAATCCATACCTTAATTTAGATATCATCATTCAGTAATGCAGTAATCTAATCATACATGATCCATACCTTAATTTAAATTTAATCATTCATTAACCCTTACACATTGGTAGAATAGCTAAATACAACTATTTAGACCTGCTAATGATTGTTGTCTTAACTAAAAGTACATTATCGTTGTTTTATCCTTACGAAAAATTTCGTCGATTCTGAATATCTTTTTTCTCACAATGACAACCGTTACTTTTCCCTTGTTTCGCGTTCAGTGGGTTAAGCCCACGAGATCGGATTAAGGAGGCGAATGTTTCCATTGCTCGAGGTTGGATCACAGTAATGACGATCGACCTCACCGGTTCCAACGTCTGTTCTCCCGGCAACGAGGAAGCGAAACGGTTAACGGGGCGTTCTTTCCTGGTGGCGTAATGCACCGGTCATTTCGCAGTCTCTTTTATTCGGGAGACGCCGACTTTTCGAATGATCGCCAGAGAAGATAGGGATAAACGAGACAAATAAAATTCGTCTCCGAATCTTTGCAATAATAAAAAAAATCCTCGTTCAATTAAGACCAATGAAGACGTAAAATCTAGACTCCAAATTGGATTGATCATGAAACAATCATGAAATGAATGATGAAGTTACATGACCCTGATATTGATTGCGTGTCGATGATCTCCAATTAGAAATTCATACGTGGACTGTCAGATTCTGAGAAATTATACTTCCATCAGGTCTTGATGAGGTACCTGATGAAATGTATTACTGTAAACAAGGCCAACCTCATAACCAAACTATGGATATTGCAAAAATATGTTGGAATCTGACATGGAGAGTTTCGTCAAAAGGGTGACGACAGCGCAATATATAATATTTACAATAATGTTAGTTTTATACTGAATTGTGCCCAGTTGCTATAGTTTCGTTTGCTGTCACCAGATGTCATGTAACACTTAAAAAATGTGCCGTCTGTAATGCTACAGCAGCGCCACTACGGTTGTCCGGCAAAACTTAAGAAAACAGAAGAAAGAAGAGTTGCTAAGCCACCACAGCTCTAGGAGCTGTTATTTTACAAAATAACAGTTCAGTTGTCGGTTTATTGAGTCAAGAGTAAAAAAGTTAAAAACTCAAACTTCCTTGTTAAAACTAATTAATAATAAAGTTTCTTAAATAAATCGTTTATCGTATCAAACATCATTTCTCAGTAGATAAGTTGATCTGTCGACTCCTCAAAAATGAGTGCGAGAGAGATAGCTGATTTTTTTTTGACAGATCGTATTGCAAATTGCTCAACATTAAGATCTAAAGTAAAGTACCGCCATCAATTCTAGAAGACTCGACACTTTTATTGTGATCTAAATATCGATGATCTTTAAGAATGATTGGTCCGAAAATTTGTGAGGTTGTGTTGACTTTTCCCATCATCTTAAATCTTTTTGAACTTATTATATGGAAGAGATCACTTCAAATTGACATGATCAGATCTATAGGTCATCTCATGCAGACCTTGTAAAAAATTTCAATCACGTGTACGATTATTATTTATCCTCCACTGAAGAGAAAATGAAATAAAATAAAAAACGATATGCAAAAAAAGGATCTCATCCCTGAGCCTCGTCAGTATATTAGTCTCGTCATTGCTCGTGATTCTCGCTGGGAGGATAAAAAAGTATGAAAGTTATTCCGTGCTCTCGACCCGAGAAAGTCACCGATCGATGATCCCTTCGATCCTCGACGCTTGAAAAATCCACCGCGTACTATTTACATGAAATTTACATCTGACAATGACTTCCGCGAGACACGAAGCGCGCAGCAGCGTCGTTTTTCGTTAAATTTCTCGGCTATGATCGAGCAGAAGCTCTCGTGATGAATGAGGAAGGTTCGAGGAGGGAGAAAGAGGGGAATAAAGAGAATACAAGAGAAAAGAGAAAGAAGCGGGTTAACCCTCTCCCTGTGTCTTGAACCCTGATGATACGGTGACCCACTGACACGTGGGAAAACCGCGAGAGGAGTCCCGAGACCCAGAATCAAGAGAGATACGAGAGGAAAAAAAAGAAGAGAAAAAAGCAAAGACCATTAACGTGACTCTTCCCTGCAGCTGATTCAGGACTCTTTTTTCCGTCTCTTTTTTTTCTCCTCTCTCCAGCTCTCTTTTTTTCCCTTCGACGCAGAGAGGCTGAGAGACAAAACCACGGGAATAGCGAGAGAGTCCGCCGAGTAGCTGCGGCTTCGACAATAATCTTTAAGCTCTCGAGAACGTTCCTGCTCGGAGTCCTCTGACACTCAAGGCTATCCTTTAACGAGAGCCCCGGAATGAAAGGGTCTCGCGGTTCAGCCCGATCGAGGCCGAGGGACTTTTATCCCAGCGACGCAATTAGGGCGTATGAAATATATCGCGGTACAATTAACCGATCGTTAAATTTTCATTCTGAATTCGCATCGTCAAACTAAATTTACTCCCGTGCGCAAACGTCGAATGAGATTTTTATAGTTTTCAATTTATCATTTTTTTATGATGTTTTTTTTTGTTGTAAAAAAATTTGGTCTGTGCAGTTTGACGTTTGACGCTTCGTGGCAGTTCTCATTTGTTGGTTAAT
This sequence comes from Cremastinae sp. B BG-2022a, assembly GCA_030522605.1. Taxonomy (NCBI): domain Eukaryota; kingdom Metazoa; phylum Arthropoda; class Insecta; order Hymenoptera; family Ichneumonidae; species Cremastinae sp. B BG-2022a. The sequence goes on along the minus strand of JAPYYX010004898.1, from coordinate 4,645 downwards.
TTTTTTTGGCCTCGTATAAATTCGAAAAAATATTTTTAAAACATTTCGATACATTGCACTACAGTTTTCAACTTTTTATCGTGAATTCACATTCATGATGAAAAGTAAATTTAATTTAGGCGAAGGGGGGCAAAATGGAGGCCCTAAGAAAAAATATTAGAATCCGTAGTCTAGTGAATTGGTTTTACTTTTTTTTAGTTTCTTATGAAAAATTTAACCTTGCTTGCTTGCGTTGTTCATTGACAATAAAAAATTTATAATGTGGGGCAAAATGGGCCCCCTTCGAAAAAATTTTATAATTTGAGTTTTTTTAGCTTATTTTACTTTTGTTTGGCGTTCTGTTGAGTTTATGGTGTTGATTTTCTATTTTCATCGAAATTAAAAAATCGAGAGATGTGGGGTAAAATGGGCCCCCTAAAAAACTCAATGTTTTTCACTTGTTTTATGTTTTGAATTTTTTTATTATGTATTTGGTTCAAAAGAAAAACGTTATCTCAATGATGACTATGAATTCACAGATTCTGGATGCAATTTTTGTTTTTTGTCAATGATTGTAATTTTATTTATTTTATTGTAGGCTTAGGAAGTCTTGAGTTTTTAGTCCGTCCCAAGAAAAAGAGCTTGTGGAATATTTAAAAAAATAAGAGAGTCGATTGTCTGGTTTCACTACAAAATAATTATGTTTGCTTGTATACCAGTAATCATACGGCTGGACGAGATTGGTGTAGAGCCTTTCTTAAAACAAAAATTTTACTAACACGTTTGGCGCAAAAATATTTGTTGGTTTTCAAAGTCTCGTCAGCCTAATTTTGAGGGTCCATTTTGCCCCCAAAAATTTATGGATGTTTAAATTTGGGGGTGGGGGGCATTTTGCCCCCAGGGGCCCATTTTGCCCCCCTTTCCCCTACTACTTTTAAAAAAAAAATTTTAATACTTCGAAATTTCTCATTTTGTTGAGTGATTTTTTTTTCATGGAAAAAACCTTTACCTGACCTCCATCTACGTGTTTCACGTTTCGTCATACTTATCATTTTTTGTTGATGTTTTTTTTTCTGAGCCTGATATAAAAGTTTGAAGAATTTTCAAAGAGTATTTCGGAGTTCGATATTGCAATTCCTATATTTCTCTTTGTATAATTGTCTCGTACCTGCTCGTTACGTAATATCGTGCTTTATGGACGCACATCGAGATATTTAGCCGGGCACATGTATCAACGCCTTTATATTTACGCTACGATCGGCACTCAACAAAATGCCTGACTGTTAACTTCTCGGGCTATTGATTACCTACGAGAATACATAAATCCGATAGGAAAAGCAAAGATAGAGAGAATATTACACCGGGCTAGATCTCCTCGAGGAGAGAACGGGCCTCGAGCCGACAACAAATCACACCTCGCTCCCTTCGTTCCAACACTTTTCTCCCTCTATTCCTTTCCTCGAGTGACAACTGCCTCGGATTTTGCACTCTGTGTTCAGGATTCTTGATGAATCCTTCGTGAAATCGGTTAAGAGTTGATCATTTGTGCAAATTGACAATAAAAATAAATAAAATAATTACGAATTAATTATCGGAGTCAATTTTACGAATTCGTAACAAATTTTTTACGATGTAACTTTTATTTTTATTGATGTAAATCTATAATAATCAATTTATAAATAATAATTTAGAATTCATTTAAGTGATAAATTAAATAGAAATGATTAATTTATATGTGAAAAAATAAGAAAATTCAATAAAATATTATAATAATTAGAAATAAATTTTTAGTACAGACTTTCATCAACTAAATAATGCAATGTCGATTATTTTGTAACAAAAATCGTGAAGTTCGGAATAAAAAATGTATTTTTAAGACGATTTAATGTGTTGACAAAATTTCACGTAAAAATTTTAATTCTATCAATTTTTTCGAAATAAAAATTGTGTAAAAAATCTCAAAGTAATTGTAAAATAAGAAAAATTCATAGCGGATGAAAAAATAATATAAGGACGCGAGAGGACGACGAGAGACCCACCTGTTTGTATCCCAGCTACCGTCAGCATTGTCGTAACGAATGTTCTATTATTAGCAACATTATAAAACACGCGGAACGCACACCTTTCCATCATTCCACCTTTTCTTTTTTTCCTCTTCCCATTTTTCCTCGTCTTCTATTCTTCGTATCAGAATTGCGAGCCTGCGGCCTACGTAAACGCCGCTGCGCCGTCTCGGTTTATCTCGGGAGACAAGCGGAGAAAAAGCTACGGGATTACTATTACGAAGTCAATGATCGCCCACACGAATCGACGCTCGAATTCGCACACTCCCGAACCTGAATTTATCAAAGCCTGGAATTTTGAGTGCCGCTTCGTTATGAAATTTGAGCCTCTAATTTCTTCAATAAAAACTTTTATTGTTGTCATAAACTTTTGTAGTTAATGCACTACTTGGACTCGGGAAAATGTTTTTAATATTTTTTCCTTTGTCATAAAATGGATATAATTGGAATAGAAATTCACATCTGGCCTCGATCAAATTCTGGTCAGATCCTGATAAAATATCTAGTAAAATGTCACGCTTTAAATTGACTTAACATTTTTTTAGAAAAAATTTAGTTAAGGCAAAAATATGGTCTTTATATGGTCAACCTAATTTCAGCATGACAATAAAAATCACATGCTAATAATCAAAATTATGACTTCAAATTGATATGATCAAGTTCTTACGTCACCTCAAGCTGATCTATGAAAATATTTCCAGACGAGCATTGGATTACAATTAATTTATTGATAATCTGATAATCATTAGATCATTTAAGTAGGGTGTGGTAGACCATTCATTGAACAATTTCTCAGGATTACTTTTGAACGATTTTTTCAACACGGATTAAATTTTATTAAAATCACGAATTTTTTAATCGATGTTTGTATAAAATCCTATAATTTATTTTACTGAATTTATGGAAAAGTATATTTTCTCGATCATACATGAATAAAAATATTCCTTCTAAAATGAGAAGCAGGTTCTTATAAAGTTATCCTCATTTCTCTCTATTGTTAACAATTATTTTAATATTAATCTTTACATATTTATAATTATATAATATATGATACAGAGTAGGGGGGGGGGAATGGGTACTTGAGAAAAATTTCCGATTCTAAGGGCTTAAATACGCTGAATCTTTTGTTTCTTTAATCACAATTATAAAGGAAAGAAATAAAATTTTCAGCTGAAATGAAATTTTCATGAGAAAAAAAATTTTTTTTAGCGGTGAAAATGGGGTACCTCTCCAGAGAGTAGGAAAAAAAATTTTTTTTTTGTGTTTCTATGTTTGTTTGTGTAAATGTGTTTTTAAATCACCGAATATAATGTTCTTAGCGAAAAAAAGACTATTTTATATTAAATTTTATCAAATTTTGAAATATTTTAAAATTTTGATCAAATTTTTGGGGTACCCCATTTTGCCCCCCCCCCATAAATATAATAATACAAAAAAATAAAAAATAAATAAACATTAAAAAATAAATAAAATATATAATTATAATTCCATATAATAAAATTTAAATAAATTTAATATTAATACTAAATAGTTTGAATCTAAACCAGTTTATAAATGGCGAAGGATTTTACTCCCTGAAAGAATTAAAAGGCCGAATTCTGGTTTGCATGGTAAAGAGAGGTAGAGAGAAAAATCGAAGAAAAAAAAATGCAGAGGTAGAAAAGAAACGTGCGAAAGTAAGGAAGAAGTATTACGAAGCGAAACAGGCATTAGATTCCCTTATCGTCGTGATCAATCGTGGTCTTCGAGTTCGATTCCTGGTGAGACCTCCACCCGATTTCCTATGGATCGTTCATCGTGCTCTCCCGTTCGGAGCGTTCATGGGAAATGGCAGAGACGACCTCCGAGCGGCTCGCGCGATCTTCGCGAGATGTTGATGCAAAAGGAGGAATAAAAAAAGGTCTAGGAAAAGAGTCAGACGAGGAAAAAGATCTCGAGCTCGATCGTTGTTCTATGCAAATTCGAGGCGTGATTCCGGTTGGCTCTCTTTCTATTTCGCGACGTTCCCGAAACGTGAGAGCACGGATTCCTTCTCTTATTTTCTTTTACCGGTGCTTCTCTTCTTTTTTTTCTCTTCATTTATCTCAACCTCGATTCCTTTTTCTCCCAGCGCTCTTTAACGTCATACCGATTCGTCGCCTTTATCTATCGTTTCCTCCTTATCTCGATTTTACCATATCGATTTTATCCTCGTAAGGAGCGTGCTACTTAACAATTTGTTTGTTTCGTCTGATTACTTCGTACTGTGCAGAGTCAATTACAATCAGAACTCCATTTCCTTTTTCCACGCGTTTCGCCTCCTTGTACAGTCGAATCCTTCACAAATAACTCCAATGAACAATCACTCTGAAAAAATTCATTTACAAAATAATTAAAATATATTTTTCATTATAAAAAGATGAAAAATAAATTTGAAAAATAATTTAGGATTAAGGATGTTGTACCCGTACAATCTCAACCAAAAGTTAGTGACATTTGAAAATTTTTACTATCGTAATCCAATAGGAAATAAAAAGAAAAAACTCTTACACATTAAACGTACATAAAGTATACCTCAAATGAATGCTTTGCAATTAAAGAATATATAATATTTTATTAAAAAA
>JAPYYX010004897.1:0-11241 GCA_030522605.1 Cremastinae sp. B BG-2022a | reverse complement strand
AAAATGGTACATTTTAATATAATTCAAAATATACTGAGAAGTATAGTTTGAATTATATTTTTAAATGTATTTTTCGTTATATTTTTTTCCGTGGGGGTTTTATCCTTGAATTTCTCTCGAGGCTGGTTCACATTTCTGGCGAAGGGCACTTTCGGAAGTCGCGGTAGCGGTAGCGACACGGCGCGGTATAAGTGAGAAAAAAGGATCCGTGCGGCTGATGTCGTCGATGCTGCGGGATGTTCGAGCGTCGCTTCAAAGCCGCAACTTTCCTTTGATCTCGCACCTTTCGCCGGGCCGATAAGACCCCGAAGACCTGGTATAGATCTCGAATAAACAGGTCGAAAATGAACCTGCGGAAGACGAAAAAAGTGCTCCCGTTGCTGCAACCTGAGGAGCGACATTTTTTTCCTCCTCGACGTATTCTTGAGTCCTCCAAGGTGGATAAAATTCTAGAATACATTTTTTCCATACTCTAAAGGTATTAAAGTCCAAAAATGTGACATAAAATTAATGAAAAACGACCAAATGCGTTTTATTCCACATATTCCCTCATTCCTGTCATTTTTTCACGGTGCTGATGAATACAGAAGCGGGTATACTCGTGTTGAGTGCTATATCGGTCAATCGTGAAATGAATATTCCATTGAGAAACGAATTCTGCGCGTCAGCGTTTCGTCGGCAAAGAAAGTTAACGGCTCTCCTTGCCGACGAGCTCGGAATTTAATCGTAAACATTGCCAGATGGAAAAAAGGAGAAACAAAACGTCAGCGAATACGATAACACCTGTGGCATCGGGCGTTTGCTGACAAATTACTCCTCCATATACATTATAACCGTACATAAATTTAGCAATGGAAAAAAGTCGTTGACTCCCCCAGACCTGCTGTGCAGCCTGGAAATCTGTCTTTTTTCTCCCAAGGAACGAGCAGCGGGAATCGCTTTGGGAAACGTTTACCGATGAGGGGAGAACGATGAAAAGGCACCGCCATCTTTGATCTTTTAACCAAAAATGATTATCGCTGCATTAAAGTCGAAGGATCGGGTTCACACTTTAAATGGAACTCTTCCAGGCACTTGTCATCGCATAAATTTAGTGCACTCATTTGCAGTTCGCAGGACGATCGGGCACGCGCGCCGGTGAATATTTCAGCGAGTCACCGCGCTCTCGCTCCTTCCACGGCGTCGGTATCGCGAAAACGAGAACGAATATGACTTAAACGATATGTAAAAATTCTTTATCGCTGGATCTCCGATCGATCGATATTCGCGTAACCTGCGAGCTAATTGATGGACGATCCTGGTATGCGCGAGGAATTGCGTAAACATTTGCGCATGCACAATAAATATAGATTCACTCCGATAAACCTGTGTTTATCCAGGGTGTATAATATCCTTGCCGTTGTCGAGATCGTCCACCTGGTGCAAGCTCGACTTATTCGCTAATGAACGAAATTCAAGCGAAGAAAGATGAAAGCAAAAAAAAGTGGGGGGGGGGAATCTCTCGTTCCACGTTGCTTATCGACGAGAGAGTCTTCGGGTCTCGTTCCGGGCTGTACGAGAAATCGCGTGTTGTACCAGAAGGGAAGGGACAGGGACAGAACGAGCGGGGCAAGGACGAAAAGGACGAAGAGTGGAAAGGACGAAAAGACGAACGAGAAGAAGAAATCCCGCGGGCTTCTCTCTCTCGTCGTATCTCTCTCGCTCACAGCGGAGATCGAGAGTCGGACTCCTCTCATCTTTGGAGGAAGATAGGAGAATCGTGTCGACGAATGGCCGTGTCCGGCAAACAAATTGCGAGATAGCCCCATGGCCACATGGTAGCTTGTTACCAGCTTTATCTCTCTTTTCCCTCTTTCTCTCCCTGGGCTCTTTCCACCGTGAATCTTTAGCGGATTTATCCTATCGTCCTCTTCTCCTCTCTCAATCCTGACTACCGAGACTCACTCTCGTCTCTCGCTCTCTCCCTTTCTTCATCTCCCACGGTCCTTCCTCTATTTTAATCTCCTCCACCCTCCGGCTATAACTCCCGCGGTAGAGATTGAGAAAGATTTCGGACTCGAATTGATGTGGGAACCCGCCTACGATTTGGCGTTGCACACACCTACCGATCGAGATCGCGGACTCGCGTTATTTATATCCTTCAGGACGATTCTTCATGGACTCCTGACGCTTCGCTGCTCGAGGTGCCATTTATTTGGACTTGGATGCTTCCGTCTGAATTTTCCTACCGAATGATCATTGCGTTAGGGAAAGCAAGGAAGAAAATATCTCGATTCTCCTCGATGCAATAAAGATGGCGTATCGCCACGAGTCTCGCGATCTTCGGGTCTCCAGTTGCGGTAAGATTGCGCTCGGGAGAGAAAGAGAGAGAAAGGGATAAAAAGAGAGAAAGAGAGCGAAGCGATCCGTGGAATGCTTTGAAGGACCCGCGAGGAGATCGCGCGAGTGCGGAGTTCTCGTCCGTTGTCATTGCGGACGGAAAGCCCGCGCGACGATCAGGCCCGAAAGTTGTTCACCGATCTTCGTATACACGTTGCCCGCGGGAAGGACGTCGCATAAAACGATCACCGAAGGCTGCCTTCTTCCTCTTCCTTCTCCTTCTCCTCGCCCCGTCGATTAATTACCACATTGTCGCGGCCGCGAATTAAACGACCCGCGATTCTCCGAGCACGGCTTTATCGCTTTCAGAACGTATTTCATTTATTTCTTTGACTCGAGCGAACAATTTTCTCCGTTGAGACGCTACGCGACTTCCGCGAATTCGTCTTCTCTTGCGGAATCGCATTTCATAAAAAAAATAAAAAAGTCATCGATAAAAAAGAATATTTTTTAATCGATCATTTGTCTCATGATGCTGTCTTTTTAGACTCTGAACATCAGAGAACGGTAAATAAGAAAAATGTCGAAAAGATATTTTTTTCCTCATTTCTTATCTCCTTTTTACTCTTAAACGTTTCCGTCTCTTTCAATGACCCTGCAAATTTTCTGATGAGAAATAATAAAATTGAATATACTAAGGACGTTCATGCGTGAAACTTAGTAGATGAAAATTTTTATTTTTCGATTAATTGAAATAATTGAAAATGTCTTAAAATATTCTTTAAAGTGTATAAAAATTTGCCATAAAAAATGTGTGTTATCGAACGTTTCAATTACTATACACTTTTTAAACTGAGACAATAATATAAAGCGTTTAAAAATTACTTCTGCGAATTTTTCACCATCTTGAAAAATGACAAAAGCGCGCAGTATCGAAACGTACACACACATCGTAAAAGTGTCGTCGGAGGGTTATGTCTCGACATAACCTTCGTCAATAGAGTCAAATCAGTTACCAATTTTAATTTACTGATATTGGTAAATAAATACTTTAAAAATATTTGGTATACATTAAAAACATTTATAAATCATTGTAATATTATTAATACATATTGAAAATTTATTCAAGGCCCTAATAAATCTCATAACAAGTTAGTACTCATTTGACTCTAACGTAGCGCATGAATGTCCTTAAAGATTTTCTTAATCGATCATTTGTCTCATTATACGTTCGCTCAGAGTTTTCAACATGAACGGTAAATGAGAAAAACGACGAAAATTCGTCCCTCATTTTTTATCATAATTCTCAGCGTTTCCGTCTCTCTCTTTCAATTTCCCGGCGAATTTTCTGAGAAATAATGAAACTAAACTTTTTTCAAACTCCGTGCGAAATCGGGGAGACAACGAAAAGCTCTCGAGGAAACTGGAAGTGCTCGCGTCTGCGTGTCGAGAACGGCGAGGCAGTGATGTACTGCTGGGAGGAATGTCGGCGCGGGGTTTATTAGAGTAGATAATGATAACATCTCGAGAGAGGCGTAGATCGTTCTTGCAGTCGGTATCGCGTGCAATTCGAGCCTCAGCGAGTATATATTATACACACATATATAAATCGAGACTCCTTCGTCATCATCTTTCTCTCGGGAAGATCCGGTCTTTTTGTCCTTACCTTTGCAAGCGTCGTTTTCCCTTTATATTCCTTTTCTATTTATTTTTCCTCATTCTTCCTCCGTCTCTCTTTTTCCTTATTCCCTCTTTCTCCTCGCCGAGCTCTCGCTCGATAACTTGGTAGCATATTTGCCGTCCGGAGCGAGAGGAAGCGCCCCCGCTCTCGCGCTCACCAGCATACATCACCGTCAACTTATTTCTGTTTCGCTCTAGTCCGCGACAGCCCGCGCCCTGCTGCCAACCACTGATGTATGGACGTAATTGGTTAGGCGGAGTATATTGTCGGGGCGCATATTCCGAGACAACTTCTCGTCAACTCCATACGCCCGATTCATTTGCTCGAGACTCAACCGATGAGACTTGCCGAAATATTCCTGGAGCGCGTTCCGCTCATCCGCTGCTTGGCTATTCTCTACCATCGTGATTCATAAACGAGACGGGTCTCTCGGACTTTTGATTCGTCTAAAAGATTCTTGAGGCCAGAGATCACCATGGGTGTTTTGAAATATTTTTCAAATCCATATTTAGAAACCAAACTATTAAAAAACTTGTTTTGTTTTCAAGAATTGATGAACTATGAATTAACTCTAGAAGGTTACACTGGGTCACAAATGTATTTTTCAGGTGCTTGGTATTTTCTCAATTTTTGTGAGATGGTATGAATATTGTTCTCGTCAATACTATCCTAGAAAAAATTTACGGCCCAACATTGATCCAACGTTGCGCTGATTAAGCACTTTACCGGACCTATGTTGAAAGAAATTACTGGTTCAATGTCAATTTTCTACTGAAGTGATAACACTGGTCCCACAGTTGGTAGCGAACCATCGTATCAGTATTGGATTCAAGTAATTAGCCAGAGCTGAATTTTCTATTCCCCAGTACCTTTACTATCATTGGCCAACATTGCCCCATCGATACCAGTCCAGGCCGTATCGAACAGTATAAAAATGTACCACCATTACCAGTATTGGATTTAATGATTCGTGGAAAATACGTAGATACCACTTTTTTAAATGTTTTCAACACAATCAAAAAGAAATGTCTCTAATTGACAAATTGACCCAATACCGTTGATGCAAAATTTTGGGGTCTGCGAGATCCCAATGTGCCATTGTTTCACATGAGAAGTGTGCATGACCTCCTAGGGTTAAGTAAGTAAGTATTATAGGACACATTTTTTAGGAATCTGATTACATATCTTATTCAAATCGCTTTGCCGTATTTCTCCTCGTAGATTTCTTGATAAGCTGAGTCTATAAATCTCGAAAATATTTGTGTATTCCTTTTAAACCGTGATGGCGGAATTGCACTCTGCTACGGGAGATGAGAGATGACATGTAGAGGCCAAAAGGTTGGTTGGAAAGATTCTTTGATCCTGCGGGTATACGGACTGTTGAGGATAAAAAAGTGTGCAGTTGTACAGTTAAGAAGCGTACGAGAGAAATTGTTCCTTTGGTGGTTTGCCTTTTAGTGCCGAAAATTAAGAAAAAAAGTTAACAAATAATTACATTTTGTTCAAACTCTAAAACTTGACATAAACATCTTTGAGCAAAGTTTTAATTGTATAGATTTTGAAATTCCATTCAAATTCATTTAATTTCACAAAATCGCTGTATGTTTTCGTGTTATATCCTAAAGTATGATTTCGATTCAAAGATACGTTCAAGATACATTTAATTTAATTACGAAAACAATAAATTTCTGAATGCAAAAAAGCTTTTATTTAGAAATGTGACAGGGCACAATGTCGGATCGTTTATTCGGGGCGTGAAAAATTGACTAGGGGAAAATGTGAAACGAAAGGGAGAAGATAGAGAGAGTGGATGACACCAAGGGGAGAGCTGCGATCCTCGCGCACTTCTCTCGCGATCCTCGAGTCGCATAGCTCGGCTCTTATACAGGCGCGCGCTATTTGCAGTCTCTCCCGATCCTCCACTTGTGTGATCGACCTCGTCCGGCGGACGTCACCGACGCCCGGCATCCGACAGTATGCGACTCAATGGAACTCTCGCGAAACGTATCTCTTCGTCGAACACCCCCGAGCCTATCGCCCGATCGTGTCATCGGATCTTCTCTCTTTCCCTCCCCAACTGTCGTTGCATCATGCATATCTCCGTGTCTCGAATTCCTTAAACATCTCGATATAACGACTAGGAATTCTGCGTCGCAATCCACCAATACCTGGATTTGTCGTTTCATGGATTTTTACTGAGAGAGTTATCAAAAATTTGGATTTCTAAAAATTTAACACTTTCATGTAATTCTTTCTCTTTCTCATATCGTGATTTCATGGTTCGCATTCTTTATATAGGCATCGATACATTCACCAATACTTGGATTTCATTTCATTGATTATCGCTCAGAGTTTGATCAAAAATTTAGATTACTGGAAATCCAAGACTTTCATGGTATTCTTTTTCTTCATCACATCATAGATCCATGTTTCGAATTCAGTAAGCATCGATACAACGATTATAAATTCAGCACTACATGCACCAATACCTGGATTTGTCATTTCATTGATTTTTCAGGAAGTTATCACAAATTTGGATCACCTAAAACTTCATATATAATTTCGTGTTATCACTTTTCTTTACCATATCATAGATCCATGTTTCGCATCCTTTGAACATCAATGATTAACAATTCAGTGTCACATGCACCAATACCTGGATTTGTCGTTTCATTAATATTTGTTGGGAGCTATCAAAAACTTGGATTACTCAAAATTGAACACTATCGTGTTATCCATTTTCTTTAATGTATCATGGAACCATGCTTCGAGTTCCTTAAGTATTAGTTGGTTCAATTCAATATTTCATTGGATCTATTAAATATGGACGAATCAATTAAATATTTCATTGGAAATGGCCATCTTTTTTTTCAGTGTGGATTTAATGTTTAATTGACGTTTCCTGACAGTTATCAGAAATGCTAACCAAACATTGAAAACTGGACACTTCATGTCATGGAATTTTATTCCTTCCCTTCACAACTGTCGCTGCATAATGCATCTCCGTCTCTCGAATTCCTTAACCTTCTCGATATAACAACCAGGTATGCGGCGTCACAATCCACCAATACCTGGATTTATCATTTCATCGATTTCTGCTGACAGTTATGAAAAATGTGCACTACTAAAAATTTAACACTTTCGTGTCATTCCTTCTCTTTCTCATATCATGTCTCCATGATTCGAATTCCTTCAACATCGGTATAACAACTAGGAATTCAGTCTAATACCTGGATTTGAGGTTTAATTGACATTTCCTGGCACTAATCAAAAATTTTTACTAAATGCTGAAAATTTGACACTTCCATCATTTCATCGGTTTCCCATTCTTTCCCTTCCCAACTCTCATTGCATTATGCATGTCTCCGTGTTTCAAATTCCTTAAACATCGATACAACGGATAGGAATTTAGCGTCACAGTCCGCTAATTTCTACATTTGTGATTTTATCGATTACTGCAGAGACATCAGTTATCACAAAATTTAACTACAACCAATGTAACTTATCACCGCTCAATGGTATCATCGGATTTTCTCTTTTGCCATCAACAACTGTAATTGCATCATGCAAATCTCTGTGTCTTGGATTCCTTCGACATATCAATGTAATCAAGAATTCAACGCTATGATCCGCTAAAACCTGCATGTCATTTTATGGATTTTCACTAGCAATTACAAAGAATGTAAACCATCAAAAATCTAACATTTCTCGAATATTCTTTCAAATTCTTATATAGTTTCAAGTGAAGAAACGAAATTAGTACAGAATGTTTGTACTCATTACGACTCTTCGTATCGAGAATGAATATATATGAATAAATTATCTGTAGATGAAAAAAGACTTCGTAAATATTTTGTTCGAAATGACGTTATTTGATCATAAGATTAGATAACTATTTTTAAGTTTTATTTTTAAATTCCAGAATCTTCTTCACCATCTTTATTCGTTTACTAGTTGATTGAAATACTTCACTATCGTTGCCACATACTTAATTGTCTTTGTATATATCATGAGTTTTCTAATATGTTCTGGGTACAAACAAGTAAACACCTGAATTTTTCAAAATATTCACGCTGTACATTTATAAGTGAATTCCATATTCTATCAATTGATACAATGTTATCAATCTGTCAATACAAAACAACTTCAAATTTCGAGTATACTTTGAAATATTAACGAGTGAATTTCTCACTTTTTTTCAAAGCATTCACGCTGTACATTTATTAGGTAAATTTATGTATTCTCAAGCTAACGAATATGATGGAACTATCAATTAATAAAACTTAAAATTTCGAGTTTTATTCATTGAATTTCAATCGAACGAATTTAATGAACTTATCAATTAATAAAACTTAAAATTTCGAGCTTCATTCATTGAACTTCAAACGAAATGTCGTCTGTCATTTTCTTTACTTTTTATCTAGTTCACGTAAAGATACGAATGCGAGTAAATGCAAATTACGAGTCTCTGGATCGAGTTTCGTCTCAATCGATAAATATGGAAGAAACTCCGAACGCATTTTCCATACGTATAAAGTCATTCCCGATAGTTTCCGTCTGCCAGAATAGGAGCTAAAACCGCGAACTTTATTTCCCGGAGAAGAAGAGCCCAATGCGGCGTGCGCACTGATTATATCGTCTCTTTACGAGTTTTCCGTCAACGAGCGCCATAAATTCCATTGTTCTCGAGGGACCAATCCGACCGCATTCTGGCCCAGCCGAGTATACAAAGGCTTTCTTTCCTTCTTGCTCTCGCACACGAGAAAGCTCGGATCCTAAATTTCATAGAGAAGAGTGGACCGAGTGGACGTATAAAGGCGCGAAGGCATTAAATGAAACTTTCATCGATTCCTCGACACCTTTTCTGACCATTCAAAGGGTCGTTGATCCTCATAGAATATTTATATATACATTATTATTATGTCGACATTTTTTATTATAAAATCAAGTGGAAATCAATCAAACTTGACCGGAAGAGATTTAAAAATCGAAGAGGAATAAAGAAATTGAGTTTGGGTCTTAATTCTTATATGGAAAAATTGATTGAGTGCAAGGAGTAAAATAAATTCTAAAGTTTACTCAAATTTTCATTACTTTTTACAATTTCCCGATTACCAGCGCCTCCCAGTACGGAAAATGTGTATACAAATTACAATGTGAAATTGTAAAATCTGAACGCAGTCACTCACGAACTTTTACAGGGTGAAATTGTAAAAAGTAACGACACTGGTTGACCAATTTTTACAGGACGAAAAACTGTAAAAAGTGATCGTAATGTTGTAGTAATTTGTACAAATTGAAACTGTAAAAAGTGAATTAACTGATTCGTAATTTTTGGGAATTTGAAACTGTAAAAAGTAAATGTTTTTTGCGCTTCTTATATATTACTATCATAAATATCATCAAATTACTTAAATAAAGTAAAAAAAGCACTTAAAAAATAAATAAATAAACTTAAATGAAGGAATTACTTAAATGAAGTCTGGTATAATTATTCATAATAGTAATTGTCTAGATCATAATTTTTAACAATCGAGTCTTTATTGAAAAAGTGTATAAATAAGGCCGTATGCCAAATTTTACATGTCCATGGACATTTATGCCAAACATTATATGTCCATGGACATTTATGCCAAACATTATACGTCCATGGACATTTATGCCAAACATTATACGTCCATGGACATTTAAATGACACTTTCATCGATGCCTCGACACTCTGATCATTAGCATTGTCATTGATCTCTATAATATATCTCTATTTAATTATTTCCATGCTTATCTCGAAGTTTTCAATTACCATAAAATTAAGTAAAAAGAATACAATTTCACCCAATGAAATTTATTATATTTTAAACATTTAAAGTATTATAAATCAGCTAAACGCAGAATCAAATTTTCAGCTCAACGTTCACCAAAGATCATTGGAAGCGGCCGGTCTGGAGCTCTGTGCAGCTGGCGCAAGTGTACCTCAGGGTCAGCCGAGCAGCGCGGGTTCGGTGGGATCGGCGCCGAGTCCGGCGTCACCGAGACCAACTCCACCGCAGGCGAGGGGAGGTCTCGCGACCGCGACGACTACGTCTCAGCCATCGCGAACGTTGGACGATGACAGATCAACGGACGGTACGATAAATAAACGTATTCCAATTTATAACATCCTCAAGAATTGATTTTTGCGAAAAAAATTTATTTACCGATGTTCCTTCAGCAGTCGGTCCAGCCGGAACGGCGGCAGAGGACTCGGATGACGGCGAGAGCAGAGCTCAGTACATAAACGCGAATTGCGTGGTTTTCACGCATTACCGGGGCGACGCGGCGTCCGAAGTCGAGGAACACTTCCAAAGAGCGCTGGCTCATGACAAGCTCAAAGGTTGGTATTTTTTTCTACCGACGAAAAAAAAAAAAAAAATTATTTCCTCACATAGACGTCGAGAAAAAATGCGAAAAGTCTGACGAAAAAATTCTGATTTCGAGGCTCCTTCGATTCTCTTAATTCCGCCATTTTATTAAAGCGGTACCAAGCTTGCAAGTGGTTCGCCGTTCTCCTCGCTCCGATGCCGCGAAGTAATAAAGTGCGCCATTAGCTCGACAACGCTAACAAGACCCTAACAATTGTTCCGCCGTCGTGGTTCAAGAGTTAATACTCTTCTCCGCGCGAGCCCCGAGAAACTCGCCATTTCCCTTCCTCCTTCTTATTCTCTCCTTCGTCTGTCGAAGGAAGCCGACTCGCATTGCGACGAAAACGTCTCTGTACTTATTGGGAACAGGGGAAAAAAATAGAAAAAAATTACGTGTCAAATTAACAGATGCTAGAAGTAAAATTTATTTTGTCATATCCGTTGCAGAGAAAATGAAAACAATTTATTCTTCACGTCATTAATGTCACGGGATTTTTGCTATTTTCTTATCGTTGAAACTATACGAAAGAGAAAAAAGCTCCAAAGTAACGTGAGAAATTACGGATGTACCGCAACGAAATGGTGGTAAAAATTTGAAAATTTGGTCAGTCACTGAAAATAGAACTGTAGTGCTTCTCTGCAAATTTTAACCTGATTCACTAAATCATTTAAAAGTTATATTAAATTGAATATTATATGTATTTTTTTATTGAAGCGCATTAAGGGGTTACATCTAGTCATCGACCGAAAAAAAGCATGTTTTTTTGAAATTTTTTTTGGGAAACTGATTGCAGTTTTCGAACTGTTTCTTTTTCCATAGTAAAGGGTATATTGTTTACTATG
>JAPYYX010004895.1:0-15866 GCA_030522605.1 Cremastinae sp. B BG-2022a | reverse complement strand
AATTAATAAATAAATCGATCTTTGAAAAATTGTTTTGTATTCTTCAATACCCAATTAATATACAAAAAAAAAACCAGACCGATTAGATTATTTTTTCTTTAAAAAAAAAATCGCGAAAAACAGCGATTTTTCGGGCTGTCACACTGGAAAGCTCCCTTAACAATTGTGTGGAAAAATGTAGAGAGCTTTAGAAGCTTTTCACTAGATATTTCACAATTTAAATGAAATTAAACTTTAGATAAACTTTGATACAAGTTTATAAGATCCAATGACTGAAAGAATTTTGTTATCTGGATCAGATAACAGCCAGGAAATTGAACATCGTCGTTGTCTTTGTTTCTTCAAAACTATTCCTAAGAAAATGGAGGAATATTCTGAGGAATATCCCGAATATTCATTTTTTAGCGGAAAGTCATGTATTTATGTAGAAAAAAAAAAAGGAAGTAAATCCGCAAAAATGAAAATGTGAATCTCTTCTCGCGTTGGATTCTAAAATATCACAGACGGAAAGGGAAGGGAGACGATACATTTTCATATCAATGACGACGAATGACGTGCGGACGTCGATGTGACGTTCCTGTATCGAATATTGCATCGGCGTTGATGGAAGTTCGTCGTGACATTGAACGGGAAGTTGCGTTGTTGATTGTCGAGAGTTCCGTTAAGCTCACGTGATAACTCGGAAAGGACGAGCGTCTGAGGAGTGGCGGAGGATGTGCACCTGTAAAAATAAGAAACTTTTTTTTTGTATACGAGAAAACGAAAAACAAAAAAATTAAATAAAAATAAAAATACCGAAAAGTCCTTTCGCACACCGCTGCATTCCCTGCATGTCGAACGATCTCTGGCTCTTGATAGTGCGCGACGGAAAGCGAAGATGGGACATTAATTCAACAGTCGACCCCTTCCTCGAACCGGCGCTTTCGGAGGTGGCTGAGGCATCCTGAATTTTCAGGAACAACGATTAAGACACTCCTTGTTCTTCGGAAAGAAAACAGAGAAAGAAGAGGCGACGTTACGACGAAGCTTGATGAGATAGACAGAGAAATAAGAGAAAAAAGAGAAAGAGAGAGAGAGCCAAAGCGAGGGATGAGTGAAATTGACGAAGAGAAAAAGGATCTGCGAGGACAGCAATAGGAAAAAAAGGAAAAAAGAAAATGTGAGCCGATTCGTAGAAAAAAATCAGCCCGCGATGTGATGACTTCTTCGTTTTTTGTTTTCCTAATTTAGTACTATCGATACCTTGGGATTGATGGAACGAATACGAAGCACCTCGATGAAGGCAACCGTCACGGAGAATACGAGCATCATAGCGAGAATCTGAACAGCAATGGGCAAGGACTTTGGTCTCGGTTCTTTGCTCTTGTTCAGAGTTTCGTTGTTGCTCTCGTCTTCCGGAGCATCGAACCTCTTATCGCTCTTGTAAATGAATTTCTCGCATTTTTTGTCCGTTCGTTTCCTCTCGCTCCTATTTGAAAATCGTTTCCTCGGGTACGTACAATTCCGGTCGTAATTGCTGAAAAATATCGAGGAAACCCAGTAACGATAATTCACGCCGGGACACAATTTTTTATCTTTCAATTTCCTGTCGAATTCGAATAGAGTCGACTTGTTCGTTGCCTCGGAGTTGGACTCGTTCTCGGTCACGACCTCGTACGACGTGTCCAGGAGCATCTTCGCAGGCAAAAAAAGTAGTCCACAGAATATCATTAGAATTAGAATAATACTCAAATTTATTCCCACGTTGAAATCCATATTTATTTTTGACGAGAAAGGAAAACGACTTTTTTCCGGCTCTTCGATCCTTTCCGTATCCGTCGTTTCGACTTTTTCACCCTCCATGGGTGCTACAACCACTGATACAAAATCACTAAAATAATAAAAATTAAAGAATTATTTTGACGATTCCGCGAGTACGAAAGAATGTTTTTCTGAATCTACGATGCGAGACCAGGCTCACTTTTCCTCGTGGCGTTGGTCAAACTGTTGCGCATATTGCTATCAAAACTGGAGCTACGCGAGCTACCCTCGCGCGTTTATCGATTCCCATGGGGGATGCAGGTTGTGCGCAAGGCTCCGATAGCCGGGACCCTGAAACGGCGACGACGCCGCGTAACAAGCATCAGGATCAACGAAACCAGGGGAAAGATTAATCAATCAAGGTCATGCACCAACACCCCGAATCAATTATTCCTCAATAAAAAGAGAAGCGAACTTGTTGATGAAAAAATTAGCAGGATGAGATATTGTTTCTTGTTGTTTAATCGATAATGTCGGACGTTATCGGTGGATCGACAAGTTTGCTCGTATTTTAAATTAAAATGGACATTTTTCAAGTCCTGGCGTGCAATAATGCTACCGCGCGGGGCTGAACTTTTAAAACAGATCTTGGACGATACGGAGGAATCGACAAAGGAAAGCGGCCCGGTCGGCATCGGCGTTTCTAAAAGTAATAAAACAATCGAACAACAACTCTCCGGAGTACGGCAGCGGGACGAAGCAAAGAAGAAGAAGAAGAAGAAGAAAGAAGAGAAAATAAAAAAAGTGCACAGGACAGGAGAGACAGAGGGAGGGAGCAAGAGTTCGCGATAGAGGGCGCCGAGGTGAAAATAGCGAGAGAAGGCGCAAGATGGGAGCAAAGAAATGGAGAGAGGTGAAAAAGGACCGAGAGAGAGAGAGAGAGAGAGAGGAAGGAGAAAAAAAACGACGTACTCGGAGTAAAAAAAAAGGCAGAAATGAAACACACGAGAACAGCGACCCGACCCGACCGACCGGTAGCCCAGCCAAGCACATCACGTGTATATATCTTGCTCTGCTTCACCACGCACACTCCGGCCGATTTCTCTCCGCGGTTCTCAAAGCACCGACTCATTTTTTTCATCCTACGGAGCAATCTCTTCATCGGAACGAAACTTTTCACCGTTCGTCATACAATTTTCAATTTACAAATCATTTTTATTCCAATTAATTCCAAAATCTCTTTCGAGCACAGTTTCGATTAATAAATAATAGAAAATATTTGAATTGGATTGACTTTTTTTTAGATTCAGATTACGGAAAAATATTTTGAGAATAAAATGAGAGGAAATTTGATGAAACGGAGACAAATTTGTAGAGTTGAGAATGAAGGATGTGGAGAATGAATGTTTGGAGATGAGCTCGAGAAAACGGCGACAGGTTGAGAGCCTGGGTATGTAGAGCAGATGCTCGAGCACGGCGAGTGCTATAGTGCGCGGGGTGCGCGATTTTTCACCGCCGACAGCAGCCTCCTCCTTTCGCGAGACCCCGAAGCATTCCACCTTTAGCTCCGCGCTCACGCTGCATTCTCTCTCTCTCTCTCTTACTCTTTCTCTCCTATCTCCTGAGCGTTCCGCGTCTCAAATTCAAATTCATTTGCTCTCCGCTCTTTAAATTGACTTTTGACTTCCGCGCACTCTTTCACCAATTTTCCTAGCAGGCGTTTGATCCCCGGACATCGTTTATTACTTTCTCGGTATAAATCTTTTTGTATCCATTATTATTTTTTGTCCAAGTATTATTCGATTTTTTTGAAAGAGTCGAGACGAGAGTGCAGAAAGGGAGAGAAAGAGAGAGAGAGGGTTCGTTTATTCCGAGCTCGTGGTCTCTCCAGCAAAGAGGATATCGTCGAAGCACCGACATCGCAATTACGCAAATTGCGGCTCTGTTCTCGCCTCTCGCTGCGGGCCTCCAAGAGAGCGACTTGAAGAAGAGGAGTCAGCGAGAGAAGAAATAGCCCCCAGGTAAGGCGAGAAAAAGAGAGAAAGAACCGAGAAGAGCATGATACAGTATGTATATGGATGAAAAGGGAATGCATCAAATGTTCTCTCGAACAGGCTCAGCCAGCATCGCAACCTCTCCCGGCGTGTACCTTCGAAACTACTTTCTTATACTTTCTTACCGTACGTACCGTTTTCATTTTATGAAATACGCTTCCATCTCGTCCCATTTTCACGCAAAACTATACCGAGAGGATACCGGCGAAAAGTTGAGTGGACGTTACGGACGTTCCATCCTCCCGTATCTTTACACCTTAACGCGAGCTCGAAAAGAGCAGAGGGAGAGAAAAAAAAACTCATCGCGAGAGGTGGAAGCTTTTCTTTCTTGTCTCTATTCTCGTCTCACGTCTTTGAACCCGTTCAAAGCAATTTGAGCGAATAGCTCGCTAGCTCATGCTCCGATCGCGCCAAGCTTCTACAGAAGTCGAATCCTGCTTCTTTTTCTTCCTTTTACTTACTTTCCTCTCGCAGAGACGTTCTATTAAGCTTGATGGAGATTTTATTCTGGGAAAAATATTATGAAGGGAAAATAATAAAAGTTACTGGATCATCATCTCGGACTCGTAATTTTTTTTCATCATTGTTTTTCTGAACTGACAATTCGTCACACTCCGAAATGACCATTTCATAATGATTTTGGTTCTGGAAAGACATTTTTTTAAAATCGTTCCAAAATGTTATATTTCAGCAGATAAAAATTTAAAAATTCAATACTCGACAACAATTCTTTTCATTTCAGATTAATGATTTTCTTATTTATATTTGTTAACTATTGGATAATTGCCTTCCATCCATTTAATTCCTTCCCTCTCTCTCTCTCTCTCTCTCTTCGTATTTTAAAGTGGCAAGTAATTAAAACTATTCGGACGTGTGAATTTTTCTACATAAAGTGTCACCGTTTGGGATTAAATTTAAAAAAAATCTAAGGATTTAACAAAAATACTCTGCGCGTATCGTAGAGGACTTACGCATTTTTATTTAAATTTTTCAAGTGTTTGATAATTATCTTTTATCCATTTTCTTCCATATCTTCTCTCCCTTCGTATTTCAAAGTGGCAAGTAATTAAAAAGGCGACGCAAATTATTAAGCAATATGAAAAGACTGGCTCGGTTTTCCACTATCGGTTATTAACTGGCACTCCGTTCGTGAGATCGAAAAAAGGGAGTCGAGGGGTAAAGCGGGGAGGGAAGGAAAAACGTAGCTCGTTGCACGTATCTCGGGCTAATTGGATGGATGAGCTTGATAGATCGTCGATATCTATTTTCCCTGCTGGTGTACGCGGCGAGGACGCCATGCATGTAAAATGAGGGCTTTTACAAAGACGAGCCCCGAGTTATATCGTATAGTGGCGGAAAGCCAACGAGAATCCTCATTTAATCAAGACCTCTTGACGAGTATCTCGTACAAGGGAAATGACGCAAGGTGCACTCTCCGTTAAACTCTCGTGTTCCCGAAGGTAAAAAAAAGAGAAGCAAAAACATGAAAAATAAAAAAAGAACACATCTAGACGCGTTTGCTCTTATTCCCGTGGAATTTTCCCTATCAGCCCTCGGTGCTCGTGTCTAAACCAGTTGGGGCTGTCACACGTGAAACGAAGCCAGAAACCCCGATACGGAAAGATATAAAAAGCGAGAGAAAGGGAGAAAAAAAGCGCGAATATGTGTACACAACCTTTTTTTCTCTTTTATTCAACAATGCTTTCGTTTTTCCTCGTTTACTTTTTTTATCTCTCTCCTTCTTGTATTTGGATATAAAATATATATTTAGGGATAAAATATACTTAGATACGCGTAGGAAATACTGTGGAAAGGTTCAGAGTAGAGAAAGAAATAGAGAGAAAATGAGAGAGAGATGAGAGAGAAAGAGAAAAAGGTAAACGTGGAAATTCACGCAGGTCGTAATTAGCTGCGGGAATCTGGCTTCTTGGGCTACTCGATAATCGCGATAATTTATGCTCCTTAGCCTCCTCGCTGGATTCACCGAGATACAGGCTTACTTTTTTTTCCTTCATTCTTTTTCTCGTTCTCCCCCTCTCCCAGCTCTCTCGCGCGTTTCCTTCTTTTTCTTTATTCCTCGTACACAAGCTCGCAGAAATATTGTAATGCGAGCCTTGTGTGTGCGAGTCCTCTGGGGTATAAAGAGAGTACGTGAAAAAAAAAATCGCCGCGAAATGTCGCCCAATTAACAGCGAATTGGAGCGTCGAGGCCGTTGCATACGATCAAGGGACGTTAACGACTCTCGCTCTTTTCATCCTCTCCGCACCACGCTTTCTCCTTCCATCTTCTTTTTCACTCTTTACTATTTTAATAATAAAGAGAGTAAAGTAAAATTATCAGAGAAATAAATATTTTATTAAATGAAATATATCAATAAATGAAAGTATTATATGTAGTACGACACAGAGAGAAAAAAAATTATTGATGAAATAGAATTTATTTTACGCGATTTAAAATTTTATAATTTTCTTACTCATTTGTTTCTACCTTTGTCGTGAACTTTAGCACTTTTTTCCCTATATTCCTTTTGATTTTTTTGCTTTTTTGTTTTTCGCTTTTACATTTTGGACATCGGGGTATATACGATACAAATTTAATGCTCGTACCTCGTTGCTTTTTATTGTGTACAAGCCTCGAGATTTTTATTGTCTGACACCTTCGAAATTTCTTGTTAAATTATTACGTGTTCTCTCGTCCAGAAGATACAACTCTAATTTTCTCTCTCTTCCATATTTACGATCTTCAAAATTTACTTCACCAAGTACGGAGTGAATTTTGTCATTAGAAATGCAATTTATTACGATACATATGTCTGAAATTTATATTTTTTCACTTCGACCGAAAAACAGCGATTTACTATTAGCGAAGTAAAAAATTCTGCTCGATTGAGACAAATAAGCAGATTGACCAAGAACGGAAAATAATGATTTGCGATGAGGATTAATGAGAGAATGAAAAAAAATCGTGTCACATGATGTAATTAGCTAATTATCGAACGTTCCATCAATCCGCGGAGATAAAAAAAGGAGCTCGTACAAAGACACGGGGACAAGCGAATAACAAATGTGGCGAGAGAATAAAGCGATTACTCGCTTCCTCGTCCTTCCATCTAACGCGGCCCAAAATGACACTGCAAGATTAACTGTTACACGGGGAATTAGATAAAATCTGTTCTGCATATCGGATCGGTTATCGTTTGCTCCTTCAACAAAACTCCGTGTCTCGGACACGAGCGGAGACGTGTCGATGTCGAACGAGAAAATCGCGTATCGTGATACCGAGGCTTGTTAAATCGTTTTTCCATTTTTTCCCCCTTACTCAGCATTGTTTTTTCTTCATTTATTTTTCGTTGTTTCTCTTTATTGTTTGTTCGCATTTCTCTTCTTTCTTTTTTCCGTTTTTTCCTTTTCGTCTTTTTGCTCCCCCTCGTCGAGATAATTATTCTATATATTGTACCGCAAAGCCTGAGTGATAAGCGAGATTGCGTTAATAGAGTCGTTACTTTCAGCGCTCAACAAAAGAGTGAGAAGAAAAACTCGCGAAATCTATGTCTCTACGCTCTTTCTTTCTTTTCCTTTTTATTTTCCTTATTCTCTTTTTCTCCCGTCTTTCTCACCTTCCATGCTCCTATCGACGTTGACACGAGCATACAGTTATAGAATCTTGTTACGAACCTATCTCCGATAATGTATCGACAGGTTGGACGCTTATTCGTGACTCGGTGTCTGCAACAAAACGCGACTCCATTCATCGACTCGCAGCCACGCGAAAGCTGTACTTAATAAATAACAAAATGATTATGTTTTTTTTTTTAATTTCAAACTTTTTATAAAAAATTCTCATCAAATTAATACAATGCAAACGAAACGAAAAAAATAGACCGATGATCAAGATTTCAAGGAGTATAATTGCATATGGATGAAATTTTTTTTTAAATTATACTGACGAACACTTTAAAAAAATGTGAAACAGATAAAAATAGGAATTGAATATCCTCAAAACGTTTAATGAAATAAAATGACTCTGAGTGAATTATAAAAATGTGTAATTTTTGGTTGATTGTGAAAATTTTTTATCACAAAGAAATGGAATTGGAAAATGAGAAAAATAAAAATAGTTCAAGGTCAAATGAAGTATATCAAAGTGAAATTTGAACGGATCGAACGCCCTTTCGTTTCCGATCGATCGACGCGCCGAGAATAACGCGTGCACGCACGTTCTCGCGGGTTATTACTTATTTATGCGTCGGGGCACAAAACCCGTTTGACGACGAGGACGAAGCCCGGGTCTTCGTGACGCGTCCTTCGTGCCTAGCTCCAAAAAAAGCAAAGAAAAAAATCAAAGTCCGTGATGAGACATCAGATTATACGAAAAAAATGAATAAGAAATGTAAAAAAATCAGAAAAATATATAGGGGGGGGGGGGGGGGTCTTTCACGACCTTTCGAGTCGAGAAAATCGTGTTCGTGAAAGGGACATTGTATCCGAGAGGAAACATTGTATGTTTATTTGCAAAAGCGATCGAGATGGGGCTTCCTGTGCGCGGGTGCCCTCGCACGTGCGGTCGATTTTGCTCGCGCTTTTACCGATCGATCCCCTTGATGATAGTGAACCAAGAGAGATCGGAAAGAGAGAGAGAGAAGGAAAAATGATACCTGTGTATATGATTCCGCGACCGCCCATCTCTGGACCGTTACAAGAAAGACCGATAACGCGATATCTCGAACTTTATAAGGCAGAATTTCCCCTCGAAGAAAAGAGAAAATAATAAAAAAGAGAATAAAGGAAAAAATAACAGAGTTTAGCGTTCCGCATAGACAAAACGCGAGATAGAAATATCACAAAAAAAATGGAAAGAGGCGAGGAAAAAAGGATGGCAAGAGGCAAAAAGAAAAAGTGGAAATAAAAACATGTAACTACTGGTGCGCGGCAAACGTAAAACCGTTCCACACCAATGTTCTTGCAGTTACTCCATTTTTTATCCTTCTTTTTTTTCTCAGTATGATGTCAGCGTCTCTCTCTCTCTTCTCTTCATCTCTCTTTTCCTCGATTTTCTTCCTGTCCTCCTGAGAGCTGCAATACGCGAGTGCGGAGAATTACGCGATCCGTGACCGTAAGACTTGTCGATGGTAAAAAGAGAACAAAATGAAGCGGAGAGATAAGTAAAAATGGAAATAATGGAGTGGAAAATAAAAATAGAAAGAGACCGCAATATTTTTGCGTTTCAATATATCTTATGAACGAATTTCGTACGTGTTCGGTATCCTTACGAATTCCGAATTCGTGTACGTGTATTATTCATAACGAATTGCCTCACGTTCGACAAATCGTTATCTCGAGTAACCTCCGGAACAGACGCTAAAAAGATTGCGCACTCTTTTTCCTATTTTTTTGTCCCTCGGTATTGTTCTTATTACTATTCTCAGCATATTGTATATTTATATATAGATATACAGTTTTTACATCGTAAAAATGTTGAACAAATCACGTATTACGAGAGCTCTTTGCGGTAGCGATTTTTCCTCTCCCATATTTTCTTTCCTCTCTCTCTCGCTCTTTTCCTTCTCGTAAGTCATCATTTTGTCTGAAAGTATGATCTCTCTTTTTTTTCCCTCTTCGTTTCCCATTTTTTTTACCCCTCGGGGCCAAGGTTCTCGCTCATTATTCGGTCGCTACTGCACTTTGAAATGTTGCACCAGATATCCGATTATTTTAACTCGAGAAATTGTATATTGCGCTCACTTCGCCGTACATCGAGCCAATAAATCGATCTCACCATAAAATACAACTTTTTGTTTTACAAACAATTATCTTATCGAAAAATAAATCGTAAGTAAAATAACAAATATTTTTCATCAAGGGAGCAGAGCCGAGATTTTTTTTTCGCAGTGATTTTCAGCGAAGAAAAATAATAGAGAGAGATAAATGGACTCAATGAAAAATTCGAAAAACGTAACTTCACTCAAGAAGAAACGGATAATACACATCGCTCCAATTATAAAATAATGAACATTCTGATAGTTTTCTCCTCTTTTTTTCCATTACCACCGGCTTATCACTTCTTTTGCTCACTTCGGCGTACAAATTATGGTACAAATTAATTAATAGATTAATTAATTAAATATATGGCTGTGCTCTGGCCGGGAGCTCCCGAGGCTGTTTTCTATCTCCGGGCGCAAGATAGCGGCCAATTCGCGCATGGCTGACCATAGCTATGCCAATATCACTACCAAACGCTACTGTCCACATATTTACTTGTGCAAACACTCCACAGGCCGTCGTCTTGCGCGCACGCACACGTTCAAATTAAATTGCAACTTTACGCGCTACTCTTATTATTATCATCACGCTGCGTCTCTCGAGGTATACTCCAGAATTTATTTTCATTTTTTAAGTTTTTCCTTCTTTTGTCGTATTTTTTTTTTTTCGTGAAAGCATTCAATTGTGCGTTTTATAGTTTTTGTTTCGTTCCTCCTATACGTAGATAGCTCTTTCTTTCTCCAGTCTTGACAAACGGACATGAGCTCCGCGTTAACCGGTAATTCAGTTCTTGAAGCCCAAGCAGCTGGTAATTTAGAATCCCGGAGGCCTTGCGGACACGCTGTATCGGATCTAAATCTCTCGCTAGAGAGAGATCGAGAGAGAGATACATTCGGCGATTTATTCAAGCATAATCTGCATTTTGCTTCCTGGTCTTTTTTTATCTCTTCTTTTTTTTGGATGTTTTTTTCATTTTGTTTTTTTTGCATGAGTTAGGGAATATCGCTCGTACCTTAACGCAAATGCCCGTGTGATGTATAAATTTACGAGCAAATTCGTCCTTCTTCGAGCAAATGGACGAAAATTTACAGTTTTATCAATCTCGTTACGCTCCGAGGACTCGTTTCGCCAAAGTTTTATTGCCGCCTCATTGGAAATTGCTGGGTTGCCCTTTTCCCCTCCATGTATTTTTCCGCTTTGCCTTTTTTCGTTAAATCTAATCGATTGTCGGTGACTCGAGTCTCTGGAATTTTATGGTACTATCGCACTCTCCTATCGCTCGTGATATTTAGTTATAACGGTCAAGTCTCCGCCGGACAGGAAAATTACTCGGTTCTATTTTTAAAATTACACACTTTTATATTTACATACCAATTTTTTCAAACTCACTTTTTTCTAATCTACTTTTGTTGGTTTTATATTGTACATTTTTTAACGACGAGATGTCAAGAAATTATTTGCGAATATTTTACAAAGTGAAAATAACATTGAAACGAGAAAAAAGCAATTATTGCAAAAATTACGCTCGTTCCTTGAAATTTATTTAAATTCGTAGAGTTTTTAAAAAAAATTGTGAAAAAACTCTCTCTCTCTCTCTTTCCGTGTTGCTCCGCGCTATTTATTTCCATCGATGATCAAGCCCGCCCGCTAGAGCGTCTTTCCTGCCGTGGGATTTGCCGGTCCTAATAGCCGGCTTTCAGTCACACCGCCGAAAGCTCGAACGTAACTTCGTTCTCACCGCAGATCGCCTTTACGTGATTTACCAAATTTTCCATTCTCTATCAAATTCGTAATTTTTTGAATGAAAAGTGAATTTAAAAAATTTATTTACTCATAATTCGCACAGCCCGTCGTGATGTCATCGTTACCAATTTAAAACAATTTCATTATTCTTTCGTTCCAACAGTCATAGATATATGTATTAAAAATGAATTGAAACTGATTTTTGCAATGAAGGGAAATAACAGGATTTAGTGAAATGTTGTGTGAAGTGCAATATCGCAGGAATTCTTTAAGAGTCAATGTGATGGTAAATATTTAAAAGCAATGAGATTGTGAAGCAGAGATTGCGAAAAAATATTGATGTTTGAATCAAGTGATGAAATAAGATAGAAACTATAAATACTCATCGCTGTACGCGCAAGCCTGGAACTTTGAAAATCACTTCCCGAACGGATGATGAATTTGTGTAATACGTAGATCAGCTGTAAGAGGTAAAAAAATTCTGAATCTTGTCAATTAGTCAAATTATTGGAATTTAGAATAAATAACAAATACTTGGATTCGTCTTCGTCGATCGAAAAAGACGACGAACCCGGAATTCTTTCGAGTGACCTATTTTTAACCAGTTCCCAAAAACCGAGGAATATTTCGCACAAATTGATGGTAGCCCGCCCCCGTCGTAAAATTGGAAACGAATTCGTTTGAGAACGCGCCACTGACATTTTCCCTTTTTTTCCAATTTTGTTCTTATTTGTGATGTTTTTTAAATAAAAATTTCTTTCTTCTTCAATTTTCATTTTGTTTGCAAAATACGCTTGTTTTTCTCCGACTATTAAAATGTGCGCGAGTATCGTTCACGGGATCGCGGCTGTCGCTGTCGCGTTTCTGCAGCACGAACGCGCACGTGGATCCACTTAGATAAATATAGAAAGCTATAGGGTGTTTGGTGACACTATCGCAGAATAAATACAGACCGTGCGCGCGTGTGTTTGTCTCCATATCCACCCACGTATTATTATACCAGAGAGCGAGACTGCGAGAAACGATTCGGAAAGAGAGACAGAGATGGAAAAGGATGAGTGACACGCTCTTGAATCTCTCCTTTCGCACTGTTTCGCTGATTTTAAATTGAAATAGAAAAACTCCGCAATCGTATTTAAAATATTTTTAAACCTTCCTTATAAAGTTTTATTAAATATTTTCGCACATCCCAAATTTTAATTGAAAATTTTGTATACAATGTTATACAGACAATTTAAACAATTTCGTACAACAAAACGGTCTTACTAATTTGGAATTTTATATACAAACGCATTCAAAGCAGCTGCAAATTGTAGTAAGCTATTTATTTTGTACAATGTTTAATAATGGCGTATAGCCTTAACATGAATTAATATCCGAATTTAAATAATACATCGAGAATATCTCATGGTGACTCTATATCTAAAACAACAATCGATGCGTAGACGAACCGTGATGCCTCGGTCAGCTAGGGGTGGCTAGCTCGTCATGTCTTCGACACATGACTCCTAAGGTAGAGCCTCTCGTCTCCTTCATTTTAGAGAAAGGAAAAATTCCTTCCCTACAAAATTCAAATTTAAATTGCAAATGTTTTTTTTTTCATAATAATTTGTTAACATTACATCTCTCATTGCTATTATAATTAATCGAAAAAAATTCTTATTAGTAGATTGGGAATCTAAAAATTTGTCGATATAGATATTGATTAAGCTTTTTTTCAATTTTGGAAAAAAAATAGTTCTGCGATCGGAGAGACCTCTCTGAACTCTCTTCGGCTTTCATATACATAGCTTCGTGACGAGAGTCGTAAGTCCGCGTGTATTAACGTCGATGTGGGTTCCCCTTGTGTTCTCGAAATAAAGTCCGGCACGAGTTAGGAGAGAAGAATCGCGAGGGCGTGCACTCGTCTGCCTCCCGGTTATGCAGCGCGCTCTAGCAACGCGATAGAAACATCTCTGGCTTTTATAATGCGAGGTCAACGGATATGTGATGTTTGAATTGAAAAAACCGCTCGCTGATTAATCTTTACGAGCCCATGAACATTTAAGAAATTTTTACATATTTTGCTAAACAGTCATAATCGAATGCAAATTCCTCTTAAAGATTCTCATGAAAAATTATCTAATAACAAAAAAATACGTGGACAAAAAAATTCAATTGAAAGTAAATATAAATCTTCGAAACAACGCTTGAAGAATTGCAAAATGATTTTTTTCTTCTTCTTTGTTTGAAAAAATAATTTGTTGTTCTTCATAAATTTTACCAATAAATGTTTGAGAAGTGAGCGTTCTACTTATGATAGGTGTTTTTCGAGACAGTGAACCGCAGTGGTCGTCGAGCTTTATATCTATATCATATACGAGCGTAGATTTCTGGTGTCCCACTTTACGTGTGATGCAATAATCGTCGCTGCATAATATCTCGAACCCGCGACTTTACAACTTCACTGAACGATCGTTAACTTCAAAAAGCAGGAGGAAGGAGAGAAAACCGTCTTTTAGAGGTCGCATACGCCAATTTCCAACTTACATATTGTTTTCCACATTTTACAAATTCTTATTACGCATTTGAAAACTTTGAACATAAATATACGTCCTTACATAATTCGAGAGTAAAAGAGAATGTTTTAGAGGAAAAATTCTTAAAAATTATTTGAAAAATATCACAAAACATATATTTTAAAATATATTCGCTAAAAGAAAATATTTTTTCTTAAAATAAAATGAACGAACATTGACTGCGTTTCTGGAAGTAACAAAGATGTAAGTTGTCGAATTTTTATGGAATTTATCCAGTAAAGATGTAGTCTGTGGGGTGTCGAACAAGCGAATAGAGGATCCGGCATTGGATATGCGTACTCGTGATCGGGCATAATATGCCTTCTCGATTGTACAATATCCGAGGCTTGGATTCTGCGTTTCCGAGATAAGATAGCGAGAAAGCGGTTATCGACTCTTGACACCTACTTCACCTGCCTGGCACAAATACGACGTCGACAAAAAAAATTGAAATAAAGAACGAAGAGAAAAAGCGAAAAATCTGGCATAGGGTTGTAGACATCAGACTGAACGTTATCGCATCCTTTTATCTCTGACCTCTGCACCATATGCTTTTTATTTTATATCGACTCTGATATCAGACGAATGATGACGGTACTTGTGTGCTTTAGCTCCGAACAATCTCGTATCCGGTTTAAGTGCACCGCTGTTCAAATTCATTTAAAACGATTCCCGTCAACTCTACTCTCTCGCTTAAAATATTCTTTGGCTCGATTCTATGTCCGCTCTCACGACAAATCTATTTTATGCTATTGGCTGGAAAACTGGTGACATACTTGCTCTTATCCATTTATCATCATTATGCTGGGTACATTTTTATATATTTTGCGATTTCACGTTTTCTATACATATATTATAATTTGAATTTTTACACATTTTTGTATAAAAAAATTGATTCACGTTTCCGATAGTTTTTTTTTTCAATTTTAAGAACACTTCAGACTAGATTTAGACTATAAAATGTCGATTAAAAAGCAAATTTTCTTCATACAGCATTCTACACCTTTCTCTTTTCATAATTTGTCTTGTCTCCCTCTCTCCCTCTTCGTTCTTTTTCGCTCTTCCGAGGTTTATCGGACCCTCCGCGCTTTAGCGAATGTCCGCGTTTCTGAGACCCCTCGAGACACGATCCCCGATCCCCTGACGGTGAAGGATTTGCATAATTCCACCGTATCCCCGCCCATTTCGTTCAGCTGCTCAATTATTAGCTGGAATTTAAGACGTGTTTAAGAAAATAGCTCTCGACGAAGAAGAAACGATCGCGAACACTTTTGCTTTTTTATCCCCTCATCTCTACACTCACATTTTTCTTGACTCCGAGTCTCTGAAGATTCTCGTCGAAAAAGTCATTTTTTGACGTTTCACTTTGTACCTCGATATTGAAAAAAAATTTCAGTCCCACACTTGGCTTCATATACTAAAAGATCTTTTATCTCCACTCTCAATGAGACGTACACAAGAATGCACATTTTAAATTCCACATCTTATGAGTCTGAATTTTTAAAACTGAAATTACTTGGCAGAGTTAGGGAGTGACAGTCCTTTTGGACCATTCTTGTCGTTATGACAATCATGGTATACGCACAGTAATACCATATTTTATCAGTTACGACAAGCACCACGCAAATGAGGTTCACCAAGCAGAGCTTAAACCTGCGAGCATCAAACCAGTCTGCTGTGACTATAGACCTGTGACTCTCATTAAATAAACGTGATTGACAATACTTTTATTGCTCATTAATAGCTTATTGTTTATGTTCTTATCACTATAAGTTATTATTGCACATTATTATTATTATTATTGTTGTTATTATATGCACATTGCGATCAGCTGTAGGCTTCCTTTTTTACTTCCCGAGATATTTTTTACTTCCCGAAATATTAATTCTTTTTGTACGAGTATTTTTTTTAATGAGATGCTATTAATAACGATAAGTGCGGTTACAATTTTATTTTTCGCCTCTATGCAGCCGTTGAAAAAGAGCTCTTACCTAAACTACATTCAAAAAAT
>JAPYYX010004892.1:0-13216 GCA_030522605.1 Cremastinae sp. B BG-2022a | reverse complement strand
AAAAAAAATATACAATAGCAATGCAGGCCAAACAGGAAACTCCAGGTAGCCACACAATAGAGTAGCGGAAAGACGGGTGAATAATAAATTTAAGAGAAAAAAGGTTCGAGAAGCGAGAGAAAGGAATAACTCGTCTCTCTGAGATAAAATTGAGCCTCGAGAAGTTGCAGGACGAAAATAAGAGTGGGCGAGGAAGCGAAAGAAAATTTGCTTATCGTATATTCCAGCTTCATTGTTTTTTTTTTAAGTAATCGAGCATGAAACGAGAAAAATTTATCCAGGATTTTATAATCGCTATTTAGAGACAGCTGAATTATAAATTTGCCAAAAAGTAAATGAAAAATCTGAAACTTTCGTTTTTCAGATTCTTTTTAATTATCGTGTAAATATACGAGATATAGAGTACATTGTTTTTGAAGGAATCGGTGAGATTATCGTGTAGTCGGGACGAAGAAAAAAAAGTGCGAACGTACAGTTGACATTTTCGATTCCTGGAATTGAAGATTCGCTAAAGGAATTTTCAACCTGTTGAGGATTATTCTTGGCGATCTTGACGACTTTTTTTCGACGCTCGTTCCCTCGTGAGATATATACAAACAGAATTTTCGAAGCTGGAAGAATTGTGTACAAAGAATCGAACTCGACCCTAATATTTACGTTCTCTGTATAAACGATAATTCATGACAAAGAAACAATTCACCTCCATTGAAGACGATAGAAGGTCAAATTTAAATTTATTCCGTAGTAGAAATTTATCGAATTTCGAGTTTCTCTCACGCTTTTCGAACTTTGTTTTCCTTTTTTTTCCACTACAACGAAGTTCACGTATCTTTGCGAATGATTTTTTTTAAATTTTTTTCTGACTCGAGCAGTCCCGAAGAAAATTACCGAGACGAAAGAAACGTCGCGAGTGACGGACCTGTCAAATTTTGTTTCCTTCGAGGCGAATTTTTTTCTCTCTCGCCGTTTAGCAGACACGTGCCCGTCTCACTCTCTTCGTCTCGACGAAACTTTTAACTCGTGAATTTTATAGAAACTTTTACATTTTGAAAATCGAACCAATTTACGAAAGAAAAAAAAAATAAATCAATGAAGATTTACCGAAACGACGATAATAAATCGATGTGGGGAGAGTTTTATCTCAGGAATTCTTTTCATTTTTCTTTCTCCTTGATAAAAAGAATATGGAGAAAGAGAGAAAATATTGTGAAAATAATTGATGTGAAAGAGAGCGAGAGAGAGAGAGAAAATGAAAGGATGGTTCGAAGGATGGAGCGACGCTGTCGTCATTATAAAAGAGTGCAAACGTACCTGTTAGCCACATAGACATAAAACAAATAAATAAATAAATAGAAGATAGGTTTCTATATGAATATATATATAAAAATACATATTATATATTAAAGAAGAAATGTAGAGAACGCGAAAAAGAGTGAGTGATTGTTTTTATTTTATTACTTTCTTATTCCTTCTCCCTTATCATCGCTTTCTTTTTTTTTAGTTTAGCTAACGTTATCGTCCCTTTTACGTACTTTTCCTTTTTCCCTTGAATCTTTTTTTATCTCCGATATTTTATTTGCGACTTTCCTGACGTTTCAATCTTCGCTGATTGTCCAATAGAAAAAGGAAAAAAAATGTCGGATCGTGCTTCGGACTGATCATGCGCCTAATTTTTTTTTGTTTTCTTTCTTTTCACCCCTCTGCTTTTCAGTGTTTATCCACTCTTATTGATTTCTTTTTTACTACGTTGCAAGTTTGATGAAGTTCTGTAAAAAGTCGATGGAGAGAGGTTTCCTTTTATAAGAGCTCGCGATTTGTTTGGATCTCGTTTTTCTCGCTATTAAACAATTCGATTGGCGCACTGCGTGTTTTTTTCCTTTTATTTTTTATTCTCTAGATTTTTTAATTTATACACGTTGCAACGAGGCTCGAGGGAACGAAATAAATGAATAAATAAATAAAATTCTATATTACTAAATACATAAAAATATATATGCAAAGGGAAACGAGAGAATAAATAATAATTGTAAAGTGCTGTTCGCTTATCTAATTTGTACGATAAAGAAACTTGTAATGATAGATACTTAGCGTCTACGAAACTTTTGGAACGAGGGAAAGATAAAAAATTCAAAAAACCGAGACAGGAATGCTCGCATCACGGATAATTTACACGCGAACACACACACACACACGAGCACGAAGCTACGGAACAGATTTACATGAAGTATAAAAAAGTTGCGAGCGAAGCAAGGATTTTGGAAATACGACATTTTCACAAAATAATTAATAAATAATAGTAGCGATACGTTAGGTTTTTTATTCAGAGGAAAGCAAATATTTTTTATTTAGCCCAATTTATTTTTATACGTTACGAGAAAGGGAACGAAAATTAATGACGTACTTTGCTGAATTGGAGAAGAAAAGGAAAAAAAAGAAATCGCGAAAACCCCAAAAAAGGTATACAGAGAAAACTTGAATTTTATAATGGATGGAAAGAGAAACGAAGTATAATTCCCGCAATAACGATTAAATCGTGAATCGATTTTGTAAGAATAGAGAAAATCGAAACAGTTGAAAACTGATACGGAAATCCAAAAGCAAGAGAAAAGAAGATAATTATAGAATCTCTTATTTTTTCAGAAAAATCATAATAGAAAAGGGTGCAAAAAAATAAAGTAATTATAAAAAAAAATACCGCAGAGACTTAGTCGCTTTAACGGAGGGTAGAAATGTCTGGACCCAAAGGACTTTAATATTAAAGAATCGAGAATGATTTAACGATGTGCAAAAAAATTAGCTTGAACTTGCAAACAAGAAAGAGAGAGAGAGGAAAAAAAATTGCCAAGGACTCGCTCACGATGATTGAAAAATCGTACATCAAGTTTACAATTAAAAAATAATTTTTTTCCAATCACCGATCGATCAAAATTGATTCCGACAAATTTCTACCGATCCGCGATTCATCGTACCTACTCGAGATAAGCGATCGAAGATTGATCGAAGAGAGAGAAAGACAGAATAACGAGAGACGATTAAATTGAGAGAAAAAAAAAGAAACGGTCGCTTCGTTCGGGACGAACGAAGACAGGAAGGAAAATGATTTTTTTCTTTATCACTTTGAAACTTTTAATCCCTCGCTCAACATCGATTCTTCGCATGAAAAATATATATTAAAAAAAAACTTTTATCGCAGAGAAATCGATTCCTTCATGCTGATTTTTAAAAAAATAGAGAGAGACGATAAATCGTGGCACATTTAACGAAAAAAAATTGAGAAACAGAAATTTATAAAGGATTTATTATTATATAATATTGATATACAGAGAACGGGAGGAGAGTTTGTATTTGTACGCTGCGAACGTTTATTAAGGCTAACCGTTAAGAATATATATATAAAAAAAATATATATAATTAATAATAATAATTAAAATATTTGTAACTCTCTACAATTTGCGATCTTTTATTATTTATAGGATACGTATACTCCTCGCCTACAATGTGCGTTGATGAAAAAGAGAAAAAAAACATTTCGTATAAAATCGAAATATTTTTTTTATGAGGGCTTGGATAAGCGAGACGAAAGCGAGCTCGTTTGGTTTTTGGATGCATGTGCGTAAGTCATTTCGAATGAGCAGATATGTGTGTGATTTGATAAATCAGCGAAAGATTGTAAGCGATAAGAGATGAAATACTAGAGAAAAAAAGATAAAACCGGAAAATTCGATAATGGAGTTTCATTTTAAAAAAGAAGAAAAAAAAATTCGAAACACCGAAATATTTTGTTTTACGAGTGCTTGGATAAGCCAGCTCGTTTCATTTCTGGGTGCATGCACGTAAATCATTTAAAATGAGCAAATATGTGTACGATTTAATAAATCGGCGAAAGATTATAAAACGATAAGAGATTAAATACATCGGAAAAAAAAGATAAAGCAAAAAATTCGATGAAGTTTTATTTTCCAAAAAATTTTGAAACACCGAAATTTTTTTCTTTTTTTATGAGCACTCGGATAAGCGAGCTCGTCTGATTTTTGGATGCATGTGCGGGAGTCGTTTCGAATGAGATAAATGTGTGCGTTTTGATAAATCAGCGAAAGATTGTAAACGATAAGAGATGAAATTACTAGAGAAAAAAAAGATAAAACAGGGAATTCGAGAAAGGATTTTTCTCCTCCTCGATCTTTTTCTTTTCTGTACTTAAAAAAAAACAAGAAGAGAGAAAACGACGAAAAACAAAAAGCTCTTTGCCTGAAACGAGAAAATGACCGAATACGTAATTACAGGGATGCTTCGATGATTCTTTGAAAAAAAAACGTGAATAACAAAACATGCAGTTTGGAAAAATAATAAATTGATGAGAAAGGGGAGTAGAGGAAGAAAGAGATCAAGTCGTTCAGGTGAATTGGGTCATTGTTCTCCTCGTTTTCTTGTTCGATTTCGATGGAGAAGTGAGTCGGAAGTGGGCGTCGATTCGCCGGTTGGACTCTCGACGATGCCAACTTGCGAATCGTCCCTCAATTTCCTTCACTCCTGTATGTGTGTTGAAAAAATATATACATATGTAAAAAAAAACACAGGATTCGGAAAATAGCGAGCGCTGCGCGCTTGTTCGTGTGTTTGGGACTGTACGTGTGTTCGTCTTCGCTGTTGCGGGCTCGTTCTTATTGAAGAAAAGAAATAAAAAAAAGTAACGAATAAAAAAATTAAAATTCATGAAAACGCGGCGCACGAAACTTTTGGCTTCTCTCGATTTACCGTCTTTGGATAATAAAATTTTTCGAACTTCACGGGCCATGTGTCATTTACGAGGGAATAATATATTTAGAAGAACTAAGTGTACATATTTACCGATTCGTTTTTATTTTCTTCGCTTTTGTAATCAGGATGGAAAAGATTCAAACCGATTTTCTCTTATCTCGTATTTTTTCTTTCCTTTTTTAAGGTTATGATATTTAAAAGAAAAAATAGAGGGTCCGAAAGTTCCTTGACATTTATATTTCAAAGTATCTTACGATATTAATAAAAAAACTGTAATAACTGAAAAAATATTTATTTTATTTTAATCCACGTTTTTCCTCAACTCCTTAAAAAAATGATAAAAATTTGATGCAACGGACAAATACTTTCACGATAAATCGACAATTTTTTAAATCTCATGCTCATATTTTTTTTTCCTGAATATATAAAAAAAAAATTTTTAACGAAATTTGAAATTAAAAAAAAGTATTTTTGTAGCTACGTGTAAGAATGCATTTTGTTATTCAACTATGTATTCAATGTAACAATGTATTCAAAAACAATGTGGATGAAAATTTTGAAAAATTAATATTCCACGATTCGAAATCTAAGAATTTGAATTTTTTAAATTTCATCGAAGTTTCATCATTTTTCAATTCCTCGTGCATTTTAAATGTGTTTGTACACATTGTGGCAACGAAACTCCTTAAATATGGAACGTCGAAAGTGAAACTCCGTTGTTGTCTTTTGCACCTCGCCGGCCGGACTCCTTCAACCTCGGTAATGCCGTTATTATTTATTCATTCCAATTTTTCCTGAAGCCGGAAGTAATTTTAATTACACGCTGCGCCAAGGCGTGGGAACAAGCGATAAAATATTATGTCGTGAAACGTTGTGACGATAAAGAAAGAAACGACGCCGATAAATTAGAGCTTCGCTCGAGTTTCTCGTTTCCTATACGTCAGCTCGCTTTTTGCTATTTCCGTCCTTTTCTCTCTCTCGACTCTGTCCTTTCGCGCGACGAGCGCGAAAAAAAAGCTTTTTTCTCCCGCGTCGAGTCGTATTTTACGATAATACTCATACGCTCGTTCGCTTTTCATCCAGTTGAGCGATAATTGTTGGAGAAAAACCGTGAATTGTGTAATTATCCTCAGTTGAAAATATTCGGAATTTTTCAACGTTCGACCGCGATCTCTTTTCGCCATGTACACAAAGCGAAAAATGCGCGCGTCGTTCTCGAATCTTTCTCGCTCTCTCTCTCGCTCTTTCTACACTCAAGATCGAGCGAGATGCGACGTACGCGTTGAACATAGCTGCGTCTCTGTTTCGCCGGTCTCGCTCGCTCTCAACGGACCGACGAAACGGACGGAACGCTGCGAACGCCAGGCCGCGCATGCGCGCCTCTGTTCCTTCATTCCTCTATTGACAGTAATGGTGGAACGTATTTCGTGATGGTGATGCCGCGTGTGCCTATTCTTGTGATTCTCGGTGCAACTGGTACTGGAAAATCGCGTTTGGGGATTGAACTTGCCCAGCGTTTTACCAGCGAAGTTATATCGGCCGATAGTATGCAAGTAAATAACTCTTTCGGTCATTTTTTCACAATTTGCGTCGAAAGAAAAATCTTCCTCGCCGCATAGTGTACACACAAGACCTCCACATGCACGCACACGACGAGAGCCTCGTGTACATTCAGCTGTTCACAAACCTGAAAACGTGCACTTTTGAGCCTCGTGTTCATTTTGAGGTTAAACACGTCAAAGCGGACTAATGAAGTGACAAATTTCTTCTTATTCTCTCTTACCTATCGTTCGAGCCTTAACCTTAAAACGACGATTTCCTTTTTTTTCGTAAATTCGGTTTTTATTGAATGGAATATTCCCGAATGATTTTTATCTGTAAAATCTTTTTATTTGAGATTCGTAATGGGTTATGATACGATGAGATAATCAAAACGTCTTTCACGTAAGATAACGTAACGGGTATCGTCGTATGGCGAACAGGTCGTAAAATTAACCAAGGCCGTCATTGTCGTTTATGTTACGAAGTTGTCTCGTGGCAAGCACCATGACCTCTCTCTCTGCCTGCTCCCTGCTTTTCCTATGAGAATGTCAGCCTCTATCATTGACACGTGTTTTATTTCCTGCGTCGTTCGATCCCCGAAATTCTGAACAAAGAAATAATCGAATTTCCGGAAGATTGATTTTTCAAGGAAAATGTAACAATTACAGAGCCAAATTTTCAGTTTTGAGAGTTTTTCCAATTTCGCGAATGGATTCATTGATACGTGTTTTTTTAAATTTTGATTACGAACATATGGTAAAGTTGACAAATTTTTACGTATTTCGATATACGGAAAATCAATTAGAAAAATTTATTTTTAACCGATAGTGTATAATAGTCAAATATTCAGTTTCGAGTGTTTTTTAAATTCGCGAATAGATTAATTTACAAGTGTTTTTTATTTTGGTTACGATCATATGGAAAAATTGAAACATTTTGCGTCATTCGATTTACGAAACTGCGACAAAGAAAAATGTATCTCTGATGAAAAATCTAATCTCGAGTCCAATTTTTAGTTTTGACTGTTTGTTTAATTCGTATATAGATTAATTGACACGTGTTTTATTTCTTACTTTGTCTTCAATCATCTGGTATCGTTCGACACATCTTTACATCGTCCGATCTACGAAATTGTGAATAAAAAGATCGAATCTCTCGAAAACTGTTGTATATATATTTTTATAGTTAAATTTTTTTTAGTTTATTTTTTTATTTAAATAAAAAATAATATAAACCAAGATTTTCAATTCTCACATTTTCTAAATTGAGATTGGGAAGTGTCGAATCAAAAAAAATTATCTGAGAAACCTTGGAACGACCACTAGAATATTTTTTGATAGCGTCAGCAAATTCTAAGGGAGATTCGGACAAAGTCACGCGTGGCGATGAATCCCATGGTCTTTTCGTAAGAAACTTCCGCCCGGTCTCTCTCCCACTTAATTACATTTTTTTTCAAATTTTAAATTCAACATAGCCAAGCCGATGGCATGAATATAAATAATAAAACAGTTGTGTAATTTACGACAACTCGTTCAGAATATTTTCATACAAAAATAAATATTCGAATAAAAATTCCAACTTCTGCGCACCCAAAAAAGTTTATTTGATTTTTTTTTCTCGTTTCAACGTTGAGGGGCATTAAAAAGGAGGCGAGGGGATCTTTTTTTTAATGTATCACAATGTGTCTAGCCTCGAGATATACCGGGATTTTGCTCTAAATATCGCTTCGCAGCCACGTGTAGAAAACTCCCACGCTCGTCTCGTGCCAAAAAAAGATTTTACCTACCATACGGAAAAACGTAGAGTCTGAAAAGTTCGTTTTCTAGCACTCTCGTTCGCCCTCGAGATTCACAATTAATTATTTTTATCCCCCTTTTTTCATATCTCAATTTTTCCTATTCTCTTTCATTTTTACTATTTTTTAGAAGATTAACAGACGCGAAAAAAATCCTGACGATACGAGCAGAGGGGGCTCGACGGGCTTCGTTTGGGGTTCGTATCACGTCGAGAATATCATTGTCCGTTTCCGGTGGGAAAAAATTGACGTTTCTCTTGGAAGAAGAAAAATTATCTTTTTTAACGACTCGAGAAAAATTTCGCGATCGATCGTCACGTGACACGTGGAGTTGCTTAATATTCGAAAAATGGAGAGGAATAAAATCTGGAAAAAATAAAAAAAAATAACGAAAAAAAAGAGCGATGATAGAATCGTCCACTATTACACGTGGCCTCACTCATACGTGATAAGATTGTTAAACACGTAATAGTTTTCGTGACACTTTCGTGATATGAATAAAAATTCGTTCGTGCCTCTTTTCTCTCCCGAATCATTCTTCCTGAGAAAAAGTGAGAGTACGCTCGCATATCGTTCAGATGACGCTCAGAGGGTTCGAAAAGTGGAGAAAAAGAATTAATATCTTTTCGAAACAAAAAAAACATGAATTAACTTTTTTCAGAATTTTTTGAAAGTTCGAAAAAACGAGGAAATATCGCTCGTGTTCTTTTGGATTTTTTGTCGAAGCGAGCTCTCGATCATTCACGAGCGTGCGGACTCGGAATCTCAAAAAAAAGAGAGATGATGAAAAAAAAAAATTCGAGCAACCTGACGAAGATCCCAGTTCGTCCACCTCGTCGCATTGACGTATCGTGTGTATTTTCTTTCCATTTTTTTTCTCTCATAGCTGGCTCGTACGTAATCGATAGAGGCAATATTCGTCGAGCGAACGAGATCACTCCCAGTGAGGCTGTCGCGTTAAATCCCGCGCGACTGACCTTGACTCGTGCCGCAACCTCCCGTACATTGATCTCTTCTGATAACGATTTTCTCCTTTTTCGTTTCTCCGCTTTTTTCCTCTTTTTTTTTCAACTCGACTATTTTCCTCCGCTCCCAGCGTACAGCGTTGCGTAATTTGTACACACATCTTCACGTCACACGCACTCGATTTAAAGAGCTGGGTTGTTTCGTAATTGCATGTGAGGGTGCACTCGAGTGTACACCAATACATTATTAATCCCCGGATATAAATAACAATAGGGTCGTTAACACATCGGTCGTCAGCACGACGAAAATAACGATTGATACAAAATTTTGTTTTCCGTCAAGACGTCGAGCAGTACGGTTCGTGCACCTCTTTTTCTTTTTTAAATTCCTCGTCAATTCGATTCTTATCTCGATCTCTTTCTCTTACATTTTATTTTTCGTGTCTTCGATGCTCTAAAAACGGTACGGAGTCCTCGATTTGGAAACAGAACGTAATATACGACCTCGAGTCCGATTTAAAGAGCTAAATTATTTCAGTTTCATGTGGGAGTTGAATCGAATAAATATCAACACACCCCTTGTTCCTTGATGGGAATAAAAATAGATCATCGGTCGTCAAGACGATACAAAAAAAAAACTCATGAAAGTCTATTACGGAGTTGAGTAAGAAATTTTTTATTTATTCATCTTCCAACATGATTTTCGCACACTGAACCATCGTAGGGGTGAATATTAATAATTACGAACTTTATTAATAATTCTTTGGTGTAAACGAAAATATATCGACGAAATTGACAAAATTTTCAGTCTTGTCAAAAAGTTGTCAAATCAATTTCATCGTTATTTCAAAAGATAAAATTTTCCCGCTCCCACAAATTCACAAAATAGTGGAATATTTTCAATTTTTTATTCTCACAGGAACTGCAGACAGTCCGTACTGCAACGAGTACGTACACGAAGACGTACACTACATGAAATCTTACACATTATTCTTAAAACTGCGCGCAGTATTTTGAATTTTCGATGCTCGAAGAGCCGTACGCGGTTCGTATTTCAAGGAGTATGTACAAGAAGACGTACAGCATGTGGAAGAGGAATAGGGTGTTTGTACGTGGCTGCTGGAGTAAGAGAAGAGGTACTTGCAAAAGAAATCGAAGCTAAACCGGTCACCGAACCCGGTTCTCGGCCCGCCCTTGTCTCTTATTCCCTCTTTCTTTTTTTTCTCGTTGCACGGCGCAAAAAAAAAAACGAAGAAGAAGAGAGAAAAAGTGAGTCTTACCGCACAGTCTGATTTCTCTCTCAGGTATTAAGTTCACGTGGTGAACCCGTAGGAAGGGAGAATTCACCTGTGTGCTTGTCGCTTCTGCTTTCTTCCTTCATCGGCATCACCTCTGCCGCGCCAACCCTCTCCCTCCCTCTTACCCCACGCGCTCGCTCCGTCTCCGACTCTCATCCTCAAGCTTTTTTTTATACCGTTGGCCATGCAATACCCTCTGGGAGAGAACATTATTTTCCTCCTCTTCTTTCTCCTTGTTTAACCCTTTTCCATGAGGAGTGTACGAGCCTCTCGCATATACACTCACGTTACCGCGTCCCGTGATCCCATTTTATTCGTATCAACGAATCCGCCAACGGTGCGATGCTCAGCCGTGGAAAGAGCCTTCGAACGCCTCTGTCAAGAATCCACTCTTTTCTTT
The DNA here is from genome assembly GCA_030522605.1 of Cremastinae sp. B BG-2022a. Taxonomy (NCBI): domain Eukaryota; kingdom Metazoa; phylum Arthropoda; class Insecta; order Hymenoptera; family Ichneumonidae; species Cremastinae sp. B BG-2022a. Next base: position 2,458 of record JAPYYX010004892.1, on the reverse strand, counting down.
TGCTCGGCGTTTTTATTTTCTCTCGGGCACGTAACTGGATGTCGCGGGGATTTCTCGAAGAAAAAAAAGAAATGAAACCACGGTGAGAAAATTTGATATATTGGAGTAAGCTGCATTTATTGACAGTATTTTGTGGTGGTTTCTAATATAACATGACTCGGATGAGGTAAAAACGGTGCTGTTTCATTTTAATTGAGTCTCAATGTTTCAAGGAAAATTTAATCCGATATTTTATTAATTCATAAATTTCTGTTGTTCCCAGCGATGACGAATTGCATTTATTTGGAAATTCAATAGATTCATCCCAGTGTATATTGAGAGAATAATTATACATATTCTATGAAATGAAAATGAATGGAACTATTTTGTGGGGTCTTTGACTCAAAAACGAATCCAGTCAATGTTTTTGATTGAATTTTATTGCTATTTTTTCAATGTATGAAAATAAATTTAATCCAATATTCTACATCGTTCTATAATAGGACATTGTGCACCGCGGAGACGAGGAATGGCGAATTTAACATCGAATTTAACAAAAAAAATTTAACAACATAACAATGAGCCCTCGTCTTCAAGGTACACACGATAATCGTCCCCAAAAGACGCTCGAAAAAGTGAGGAAAACGCGGTTGTGGCATATAAAAACATTTATTTAATACGTAATGAGATTTCACTGAAACGCACTCATATTCATTTAGAAATACAAAATATTTCTCCGAGTATAAAAACATATATTATCTAAAAAAATACCAAACTTCAAATGATTATGAAAAATATTTGTTTGTCACAAAGAGAAAATGTTGCAAATTCATCCAAGAGATCCTTGTAACCATTGGAATCTGTATAGAAAAGAGGATGAAGTGGGAGAGAGTCGTGAGGGCCCCGAGGGAATCATCGTGTTACATGAATTCTTCGGTAATAGCTCCCTCGTCTTGTAAGAAAAAAAAATCCAAGACTCCTATGTGAGTGTCTACGTGTGTACAATATATTTATTTGCGGTGTAACGGGGTAAAATCGCGAGTTATACGCTGTGTAGGAAAAGAAAGAGATTTCTGTACAAGTAATTGAAAGACGTGATGCTTCGTCACAGCGAGAGCTGCGTTGTCGAGCGACTGTTAGTTTCGAAATAAAAATACGTGTATATGAGTGCAGGAAAACGAAGCGCATTGTGCACGGACTTCGAACAATTTTCAACGAGGATGAGCCGTTGCATTCGTTTGGAAATCATTTAAATCGTATCCACACTTTACACTCTGAATTTTATATGTGTTTGTGTATATTTATATCTCGTTGAGAGGAGCAGCGAGGAGAAGAGAGAATTTTTATGTCGCTGGGGATTGTGAAAAATCACGAAGAACGTGGATTTAATCTCCCACTATTAGAATTTATTGAATCATAAAATAATAATGATATCTACACACACAAAAAATCTCAATTCTTAATCGTTATGACACAATTCGTTGATATAAAATTCATTGATATTTCGTTTTTAACAAGATATTTTTATTGATTTGTACTCTGTGCAATTTACAAGATTCTTTTCACGTATGTAATATTTTTTCTTCGATTTCTCGATCGGCATTTATATGGTTTATTAAAGAAATAACGACGTAGATTTAATTTTTATAATCTCAAACTTTGATGAATCAATGGTATAAATCTTCCAAAAACGCTCAGACGCGTGGAAATCTTTGGTTTCTTTTTTCATTCAAGGTTAATCGACCGGGTGTTCGAATAAATTAATACTAATCCGAAATTTAGTATCGCTTTTCGCTCACTCTCTTCTCTTCCTTCTTTTCCGATCGAGGTTAAACGATGTTGGATTTTTTTTTGGGATGGCACTATTTCCTGTCTGCTCAAGTGTGAAAAAGTCAAGATATCCAGCGGAAGTGAACGAAATTTTTTTCATTTTCGAAAATAGAACGAGTCTTCGAAATTTTCCAACGTTTCTTTTTCGAAAATTTTTCGTTCAGCCGAAATATTGTTTTCTTTTGCATCAAGAAAATGTTTGTCACAGTCACGCTCTTTTTCTATTAGTCCATGAAGTTCCTTGAGATTTCGCTTGTCTAGCATCGCCAATCGAAGGTAACGGAAGTGGGCGAGTTTTTGGTGCCGGATGTTGCGGCTCACAAATTGTAATCCAAGACCCCAAGTATCACCCTGATATCATAAATATTCTCGTACGATCATTTTATACATGTGTCGTACATAATTAAAAAAATGGCCAACGAGGCTGACGACCTTTTCCTCTATTTCTCTCTTTTTTCTCTTTCTCTCTCTGTTCCTCCTTTTTTTCTATCGCCATCAGCACGTGCTCTCCTGCCGAAACATAGAAACTAGTCGTTAGAAACTATGAAAGCGTTTCGCAATCGCGACACTGGGCATCCTTCATCGTTCATTTCCTCCATCCGGTCTAATATTTTTATCTTCTCGAAATTTTTTTCAATTTCATTTAATT
>JAPYYX010004889.1:0-11313 GCA_030522605.1 Cremastinae sp. B BG-2022a | reverse complement strand
CACATACGTTTCGCTGATTTTGAATTCTACTATACAAAAAGTGATTCTGCATCGATTACGATAAAAAAAACCCCTTACCCGCCTTTTTAAGGAGATATTCAAGATTTAGTACTGCATTTAACTCCGTGTTATTCGTACCGGAAGTCGATGAAATCACGCTTTAGAGTTAAATAATTAATTTTTGACAATTTATACCCGACCGGAAAACTTATGTTTAGAAACTTTATATATTTGCTTAACATTATGTGGAAAAAAATATATCGTTACCGACCTTGTAAAAAAAATATTTGTGTTTAATTTTTGCGTGTCAATATAGCATTCCGGATACCCCTATCTAGCACTATATGTCCGCCATGTTGAACTCGGTAACAGAGAGTCAAATCTCTACCAAATTTCATTTTACGTATTAAAATCACAAAAATCATAATTAAATTTATTGCTATTAAAATTTCGACGTCAAAATCAAGTTGAAAAATCAAATAGATGTACTGTGGATTTGACGTGGTAAACATCCTTAAGCAAAATTGTTTCCATTATAATTTGTTGAAAATTTGACTGTGGAATTTTTGAAGCGATATTAGAAAGAGTGTACCAATTTCCAGAAGCTTCACCGTTTAGATTTCGAGATGTTAATTGTAAAAAATTCACTTTTTAACATGGGCTGTGAATTGTGATAAAAAAATTGGACCGTTTCGCCGTTCTTTGGATCAAAAAGAATGTATCGCCGCTTTTTTGAGCTAAATTTTTCAATATTGAGAAATCTGTAGAGAAAAAATTTCACTCGCACAGACTCCTTGTGATTTTTCTCTACAGATTTCTCCCTCAATATTGAAAAATTCAACTCAAAAAAACAGTGATACGGTCCAATTTTTATGAGAATTCACTTAAGGTTTCGGTACAGTTGTTATAAAACTCAAGAAATTAATACGTAAAACAGATAGGGAATCGAAAAATGATCAGAATTGAATACAAAATTAAATACAATGTTCATTATTATTAAATAAAGAGATATAAATGCCCAAAAAATATTTACATTTAAAACATCTACGTATAGATATTGAGTTGTTAAAGAAAACAACTCAAAAACTATGTAGATAAAAATTTTGAAAAAAATCATGCTCACGTATTTTATGTTAAAGAACATCCTGACAAAATTTTATCACATTCTGATCATAGAGTCGCTTATGTACTGAAACACCTTAAGCAGTAAATATGTTAGTTCCGAATTCTAGTAACTTTTGGATTGCCATTGCACAAGGCTCGGTGAATATTTATTCATGAGTGAAAATAAGATTTGTATGTTGGTCTCGGAAACGTTGAATACATTCGACGCCTCTCGAAAGAACGCCGCCTGCTTCCTTTCCGTTCGAATCCTGACCTCATCGCTCGCTTTGTAGCGACCGAGCTCTTTGTCCTCCAGGTGCGACGTCGATGTTTACTAGTATCTTTTCTTGGAAAAGGCTAGTACCTGCAATATGATCCGCTCCGCGTCCGCATTTTGGGTTTTGCGTTTACGTACACACTTTTACTTCTCATCTCGTCTATCGACTTCTTTACAACGTGAAATAAATGGACGCTCAAGCTAAGCTAAAAATAATTTATAAAATGATTCGAGTACAAATGTAATTACTCGTCCACCAAAAAGTGCGAACTAAATAAAAAACGAAATAATTAACTGAATATTTCGTTCCATCGTTTGAGGGGAAAATAACACGACCGAAATATTTCGACGCGAGAACGACACGCGGGACCGAGGTCTGAAAATTTCACGGTTAAAGGGATTTGAATTCCGCGTATACAGAAAAGGTTCACGTGCGGATGTTTAATCGCTCGTACGTATTCTCGAGCTCGATTAAATTACGACAAAAAAATTGAAGGAAGAGGTCGCAAAGGAAGAATGAGAGATGAAAGAATTTGAGCGGGCGCGAGAGCCATGAAAAAGAAAAAGGGAGGGATGAAAAGATCGTCGTTTGGCAAACAGAGACTCGAGACGTTTCGTGCGGATCGTTTTTACACGAAACAGGAAATTAAAAGAAAGAACAAACACGCAGGAAGGGATTTTAAAAAGTAAGAGCCAAAAATGAAACAAGAAATTTTCTACACGGGATTCAAAATCGAGAGAACACATTTTTCTTTTATTCGAAAAAAAGTAATTACAAGAGAATTATATCTCGCAACAGCGATGAGGTACATGAAAGAAAAGAAAATAAGTAAATTTAAAATATACTTTGCGCTGGAAAGAATCAAGATTCAATAAATGTCAAAGACAAAAAATGGACACAGACAGTCGAATTTGAAGGGTGAATGAATAATTGACTCCTTTACGATGTATAACATAGTCGATATCTGAAATCCTGTTTTCCGAAGAAGAAAAGATTATTCTGTGAGAAGTTAAAATCGGGAATATTAAATTGATATAGCGTCTCGTTGATTATTCAATTAGCTTATTAAAATTGACAGATCTCGAATGGGTCTAGACCGTCGCTGATGCATAATTCTGTTTTCCCTCTCTCTCTCTCTCTCTTTTTAGGTTTTCTCTATCTTTTTGTCTCTTCGTTTTTCGGTATAAAATTATATCCAGACTCTTCAAACCGGGCTTTATAGTATTTCTTCTCTCAGGTCCATCGTACACTCTGTCATTGAGAGTACAAAAGGCGATATAAAGCGCGGAATTACGACGAGACAAAAGAGAGCTCTCGAATGCCAAGAGACAGAGAAATGCGAGAATGAATATGTGCCTCTCCAGGATTTCTTTCTCAGTTTTAGTGTGTCTGATGTTTGGAAAAAAAGTGATGAAAAAAAAAAAGATTCTGACGATTTTGAAACGTGCACACACGCTGTGAATCTCTTTCTCTCGCTTCTTCTCTCTCTCGTCTCGCGAGCGTCGTTCCCTTTCTCACGAAATTTAATGGCGGTGAAAAAGCATTTGACAAATCACTCTCGGCGTCGAGATTACAAACGACCACGAGAAGCAGGACACGCGACGCGTCGTATTTATCTCTGGAATATATCTCATCTTGCATAGATAGATTTTTCTATGTCGTCTCTATTTACATATGTACACGTACTTTCATAATGTTTTTCAACATTGCGAGAAACTCTCCGAGATAATTGTCCATCCATTTTAAATATATAATTCAAGATGATAATTTTCGATTGATGATCAATCGTTTTATCGTTTGACATTAGAAATTCTAGCGAGAGAATCTCTCTGAATCTCGCGCTTGAAAAGTTAATTGAAAAGGGAAAGAAATGGGAACGGGAGAAAAAGCAGTCGCGAAGAAAACGGAAATCGGTGCGCGAAACATTTCCGGTTTTATCGAAAAGATTACGCTCTGTTTTTTATAAATCAATTCTCAACTTTTTCCGCCCGAGCTAACTGGAGATTGCATTTGTTACTTTGTTCCAGTTTATCCGATAATTGTGTGACCTACATAAGACAAAAAATGAGAGGAATTGAAGCAGAAACGGAAAACGAATAGAGAAAGAAATAAAGAGAAAAAAAAGCTCTTTCAGGAAATTGGGAAATCTCGCGTGTTTCTCTTGACGGGCAAATTCCTGTTATTCTTTATTTCCTTCTTTTTTTACAAATAAGCAGTATAAACAGAACGATATAAGCGAGAACTGCGATAGTTTATTGTTGCGAGGATTATAGTACGATGAGGGGTTCGAAACACCATTCGAATATACATATAACCATCAACTGGACTTATAATCCCTCTCTCTCTTTCTTCATCTCATCTCACATATATTTCTTTTTCTGATGCCTCTTCTCGCTTCCCTTGAAACATATTTTAACAGAATCCCATCTTTCGTCATCTCCATTATTTATATTTATTCAAAAGCCCAAAAATTATCAGCACAGGCCACGAAATCATTATCAAAAATTGACCTGGCGAAATAATTTCTGTTTACGTTCATACATATATTCTAGGGTGCTTTTTCTTGGGCGATTATTTTTTTCTTCACTCATCCCGGCACGTAATTTTGTTGAGGATACTCAAAAAAAAGTTCCCTCAAAATTTCAGCTCTCAATATTGATATTACGTACTCGCCATCAGCGTGTGAAGATTTTTAATTTAAAATAAACGTAAACTTGAACACTTTTTTTCAAATTTTCATAGTTCAGTGGCATTTCATGCTATCGACTCGTTCGAGAGCGCAAATTACTCAGAATAACGCTCTCTACAAAAGTGCCCATTGCGATGTGTAGCTGTAACTTAAAATGGTGAGGCTGTAGGGGTCAATACTAAAGTCAGTTTTTGTCGATATTTCTTGTTTCTTTGCTAATATATTTCGTAAATGGCTGAACTTACAGAAAAAACGCAGAAGACAATAAATTGATAGCACATTTAATTTGCCACAAAAAGTCCCTCTGAGCTAAATAGCTCAGATCGATTGTTTCCGAGATAATAAGCTTTTACTCGTGCATAATTTTCTTTTTTCATGAATTCGCGAACAAAATCTGTCTCACTCCTCTAACAATAAGTCACAGCTAATACATCGCAATAAGCACTTTTATAGAGCGTGTAATCCTGAGTAATTTGCGCTCACGAACGAGTCGCGATAGCATAAAAAATGCCACTGAACTATGCAAATTTGAAAAAAACAAATTCAAGTTTATGTATATTTTAAATAGAAAGTCTTCACAAGTTGAGGGCAAGTACTTGATATTAATATTCAGAGTTCAAATTTTGAGGGAACTTTTATTCGAGCATTCTCAACAAAATTTCGTGGCGGGAGTGAAAAAAAAAGTCGCCCAAAAATTCTAACATATTAGATGATCGGTGATGAAGTAAGGTTTTAATTATAGAGAAATTTTATTCAACGTGTCGACTTGGATGTTTGAGATGAGTTATATCCATGGCAACTGACCTGAAAAGCGGAGGGTATAGCCAAAAAATGTTGAACCCTCAGACCAAAGAATACCCGGTTTATTTCTCTTATTCTCACTTCTTATATTATTGTTTGCTCATATCATTCTCTGATGATGTAAACTATATGGTATCGGATATTCGAGCGGCCCTGACACGTTCTCTTCATCTTTTTAGAATCCCATGACACATACATATTTAAACAAGGATAACTCATTAATAATAGCGTCATATTAAAATTATTATTTTTATGTAATGCGAAAAATAATAATAATTAAATAATAATATTGACGATAAGAAATTATTTAATTGAGTAGATTTTGTTGTCATGACAAAACATGACATGCATGTATCTACTGCTCCAATAAATTTAAATAGTTATTAAATTTTATTCTAATTGTTTATATATTACATATTTTCGTACGGGAAGAGTAATAGTCGATTTTACAGCTCGGTTTTTTGTTGCCCGAGCTAAAAAGGCGATGGACAAGCGAAGGTAGCGTGATTTTATTGTATTTTATTATATACAAAAGTTTCGGATTTTACCATATAAAAGATCATGTCATATTCTCGACAATGCGCGCTCCGACGAATTCTTCCGTGGCCGTAAAGAAAAGCATCCGCGACTCGTCTTTTGATATAATACGGATGCACAGAAAGAAGAGGCGTGACCGCCTGCTTCCATCCGCTCGAGTAAAGTGCATCTGCGAGCGAACGAATCGGCGTGGTGTTGAGGCGACACCGGAAATCGAAATTTCGTTGCGCCTCCACCTTCCTCATTCACTACATTCGACATTTTTTTCCTCGGCGTTTTTTTTTTACGTATCCTTTTTTATTCTGCGGTTCTGCTTTGGTTAACCGGTCTATGTGTACCTTGTACGCATGCAGGAGAGAAAATTGAGAAAAAACGAGAAAAAAGATGATAGAGGGGGGAAAAAGCCAGAGAATAGAAAGAGAGAAGCAGGCGATCTGGTTCGAAATTCTTTTCACTCGACATTTTTTTTTTCCTCGAGTGTGCGTGTGCCTTGTGTACCTGAGAATAAATAAAGAGGCGGCAGAGAGCCACGATGAACACTCCAGATTTTTTTTCTCTTCTCTTTTCGGTTTGCAGTTTTTTTTATTCTTTTTTCAAACCGCGTTTCCGTGTCGGACCTTTTTCCACCTGTGCGCTCTCGATTCCGTCGTGGACACGCACAGGTTCTTTACCGGAGAAAAAACGATGAAAAAACGAAAAGCAAAAAAAAGAAATACCGAGAAAGAGAGGAAAGAGTGAATAAATAAGAAACGCATTGAAAGAGGTCTATGTACATGCTGGCCCAACAATCGGATTCGAGCGTGGGAAATAAATAAAGACAAGGAAGAAGACCATCAACACGAAAAGAAGAAATGAAAAAGACTCTGTTTATCCACCGGAATATTGTCTCGAATTTTCGCATCAGTTCAAGAGCTTTCATTCCGTGATGAAATTTTTTTTTCTTTTCGCAATTTCTCCAATCGAGAACTGATAAGATTGAAATTTAGGTTGCTTTTTTTTATCGCTCCGACGTGACGTAAAACTTTTTCTGCTTATATAACAGCGAGAAAAAGAGAGGAGAGGCTCGGAAAAGTGGAAAAAAGGAAGCAGACGGGGGATAACGAAAAACTTTGGAACGTTTCGAGTCTAATGAAGCTCGACGATGGAATCTCATCGTCCGAAATTATAAAATTTCAGGCTGATTTTTGTTTGTCGTTCAATTTTTCATCCCGGGCTTATTCCACGAAACTTTTCCATAGAATATTGTGTATAGCATATACGAAAAACGGATTGAAACCCATTATACCTGCAGACGGCCGCTATAAGGAAAGAGCTCTCGAGGAAATAGGCGAAATTATGAGAAAACAATGAGGCGAATTTTCATTTCGTTAAATAGCAATTTAAAAAACGTGCAAAAGTTTCGAGAGCCGAAATTTCATTGTTCCATCGAGAATTCTTGAGTGCACAGTGTGGGAGAAGGAAAATTCATATAGTTCAGTGGACCGCCGATATATTGAACTATTAATTTTTCTTTAAATAATATACTTCTCAATCACTCGAAATAATTTTATCCAAGTCTCAAAGTTTTCGATAAACCTTGAAAGGAACGTTGCAGAAACATTTAGCACGAGTGGCAAGAGAAATGAAGGGGGTGTAAGGATAAAAAAGGCTTTTTTCCATCGAGGAGAAGAAAAAAATGATATGGAAGAGGAGGAGAAAGAGTATATATAGGGAAGTTAAGTTGAGGATTTTCTCACTCATTTTCGTCGTCCTTTTCGCTCCCGCTCTTATCTCCTTTGTCCTGTAATGGAAGGATTTTCTCGAGTGTGCAAGGAGCTCTGATGTAAAATCATGCTCTGGTCCCCTTCCTTCATTTCTTGCCTCGCAGAGAGGGCGAGGCGTGGAGAAAAAAAGAAGCGAGCGAGTCCTGAGAGCGGAGGATGCGAGAACGCGATGAGACGCATAAAGCCCGTTGGCGCGTAATTGAAATCCTTGCACGAAATTGAACCGAACAAACCTAGTTTACTTTTACGAGGGAGAAGGAGAGGAGGCAACGGCCTCGATTATAGTCTCCTCCGAAGGAAAATTACGCGCGTCTCTCCGTGTCTTCGTATTTTTCGTGTGCAGGTCAAAATGCACGGGTACGCGTGCACCTTTTACAATTACGTAAATGCTTAGACACCAAAAAGTGTTTTATCGCTTCAGCTGTATTCAATTTTCGCTGTACGGTTTTTATTTACGATTTTCATCAAAATTTCAATTTTTTTTTATAAATTAAAATGAAGTCATAGAATATTTATTTACTTTTTTCGAAATTGTACTCAATAAGTATTAGCGTAGAGGAGGGCAAAGTGGGATATGTACTTACGAAAAGTTTCCGATTCTAAGGGTTTAAATATGCTGAATTTTTTGTTTTTTAATCACAATTGAAGGAAAAAAATTAAATTTTCAGCTGCCATGAGAAAAAATAAATTTTTATAATTTGTTAATTTATCATTAGCTTTGACGTTTTGTTTCAAGTATCTAATTCATGTTTTATTTTGATTTTCGTTTAAATGTATCTCATTCCCAAAGAAAATCATCTTTTTCTATATCTGCTATGTTTTGGTTTGGATTTTTCATTTTTATTCTGTTTGAATGTGTTTTGGAATCACCAAATATAATGTTCTTGGCAAAGAAAACGTTATTTGATATTAAACTTAATCAAATATTTTGAAATATTACAAAATTTTCAACAAATTTTTGGGGTACCTCTTTTTGCCCTCCTCTGCCCTATATAACGTGCGCGTAATTGAAACGATGTCAAATCGAAGTTTTGGGGTGTACTTCCGAAAACCGTTTATGTGTGTCAATTCCCGGATTGCATAAATGTTTTATTTGATATATGAAAACATTCTGTAAAGGGATTTTGACTGCATTGCAATAGTTACCGAAATAATGCACTTTAAAATGTATGCCAATTTTTTAAATATTTTTTTTTATGGTTACAAAATGTTTTCATATAGTTTTTGTAACAATTATTTCATTACTCGGCATACTTTTTACTATTTTAAAGTTTCTTTTAATCAAAAGATGTTTCTTTTGATATAGAGGTAAGTACATTTTTTCACAATAATTTTAATTATTATATTACGAAAAATTGCCATGTCTTTTTGGAATTAAGAAAAAAAAGCAGAAAAAAATATTACAGGATAAATCGTAGTAAGTAGGATAAAATAAGAAAAAAAGAGAGCTTCTGTCTGAAGAAACATTTTTTTTCGTCATGAGGGTGGCAAAGTGGAACGGGAGATTGAAATGCATAAACTATACGTTTGAAACCGGTCTCCAAAATTTTTTCCTCTACTTCTTTGCGGGTTCCTTTTCGCCTTATACATAAATCCCGCATATACTTTTCCTATATACTCGCGTGTGCTGAGTACATTTTTTCTCCCTCGCCTGTATTGGCTTATATATCGCATAGTGTGCGCCGGGTACATAGAGTGGCAGTCGAAAGGTTATGGCGTCTGGTTCGACATCCCCACAATTTCGGCTTTCTCCTTCGAAAGGATGTTGAAAAAAATAGGAAAAAAACTATAAGGGGAAAATGGTGAAGAACTGTCGAAGAAAAATAAAAGAGGAAGAAAGTATTAGCGAAAAAAAAATTCCTGTACATTGTGTAAAAAAAAAATGAAAGAGCGAAACGAAAAAAAGGGAAAGGAGGAAAAATATATATATGTATACATAGACGCAAGGATAGTCTAACAATGAAGAGAGAGAGCGAGAGAGAAGAGACAAGGGGTTATTCTATTGTTGGTCTCGGAAAGGCTAGGATGCATAAATTATACGAGGGTTCTATCGCGGGTGTGGTGACCGTGGCAAAGCCCGTCGAGGCCAGAAATGGCAATTTCCCATAAAAGATAGAGAAAGTAAGAGAGCGGGGAGGGGGGGGGAGGGGGAATAAACCCCATGGAAGGCATCAGTCGTCAGCCCGCAAATGCCTCGCCAGAGTATAAACTGGGCGTGGCGACGTCGTCGTCGTCATCCTTGTCGACGTCGGCGAGCGATGCGAGAGACCCGAAGAGGGTACGAGACAGAACGTATATACACGCGGCGCAAAACCTCTTTCCCTCCCTCTCGCGGCGTCCTTCTCCTCCTCCTTCTCGGCCAGACGAGGTGATAAACTGCCACTGTGAGGAAATTCGACGAATATACGAAAATACCGCATCCTCCTTCGTTTTCCTCGCTCCCGTGAGCTTCTCGGAGAACAAAAAAAGACAAAAGGAAGAGCCATCAGAGGCAAGATGTATACACAGAAAAAAGAAAAAATGCGAGTATGCAGAACTTCCAAATATGTCTGGATAACGAGAAAAGAAGTAAGAAATATTAGGTACGCGAAAGAGAGACGATGAAACGTTTTTTTTATTTTTCGGATTCGTCCTTTGAAAGTAAAAGTTTTCCTCGTCTGCACGTTTTTTACTTCACAATCCTTCGAAATTTCATCCTATTTCCGGAATATTCAGTGAACCGAAAAGAGTGCAAATAACGAGATAAATATGTATACACGTGTATACATATATAATATGTAGGAATAATCCTTGTCCTCTTCTTTTTTTAGAGTCACTTTCCAGAGCCAGGGATATCGTTTCGCAATACAATTTTTATCACAAACAAAAAAAGTTTTCAACTTTTCTTGTTGAGGATGCATATACGTACTGCATTTATGTATGCCCATGTAAAAATGAACAGATCTGTGATAGATAAATAAAAAATCTTTCATAGATCTGTCGTTGAAAGATCTGTAATGAGTCTGTCTGGTGAGACAATTGCATATTTGTAGATGATTTTTTGTAGACTTGCAATAGATCTATGACAGATTTTCGGAAAAAGGTCAAAAAATTCGTTATAGATAATTTGTAGATCTATCAGAGATCTGTTATTGAATGCAGGGATGAATCGATTTAAAGCGGAATATCAGCCGATCTTCTTAAATAATAAAATTAATATAGCTTTTTGATTACTTTAATAAAAGAAGACGAACATCTTATTTGAATATTGTGTTTATTCGATGAAATTTATTGATTAACAAAATAAATGAACAAGAAAAACGGAACTGAACGAAAGAAAGAAATCAAACTTTCCGTAAAAATTTGTTATCTTTGTTGATTATTTCAATTTGAATGTTTTAATTTTTTAAAATAAAATTTGATTTAAATTTTAGTTTAGTTTAACTTTAATTAATTAACATTTTTTAGTAACGCAGTAACTTGGGAGCGCATCAATCTTTCCATATTTTAATTATTCTCAATTATTGCATCTTTTTTTGTGATGCTTGTGTTTGTTTTTTACTATCTAAGCGATGTGCATCGCCGCGAGATTTTGATCGGGAGTGGCGGTGAGAAATTCGAGGGGAACGATGACGACGTTTTTTCTTTGATGTTCGCCAAAAGAACGCCAGTAATTCTTCGATGAGAGCCACTTTTTTCTATCTCTTAATAGAAAGAAGGAAATGAAGGAACAGTTAGTTGAAACATATCGAGGAGTTTGAATAAAATTTTTTTTGTATTTTATATCTCAAAGTTCCACATAAGTACTGACAATTTTTACGCTTATCGAAATTAAAATTTACTGATAATGTTTAGTGTTTGATACAGAAAGTTCATATTATTTTTAAATATGGATTAAAGATCGGAAAATCGTCATTTATTTATTTTTGTGTAAATTGATTTATATTTTTAATATTTTACTACTTTTCGACGTTTCACACAGAGGACACCTGTATTCAAAATCGTTTTCCTTTCGTGTAGAAAGAAATCGATCATGGCAGCGAGTAGTTGACTCCATTTCTCGGTGTATTTCGACTTGCATCAGAGGTGTTTCATCATTATTAGGATGAACATCGGAATCCGAATCAGGATCGGCTCTTGACACGAGTTTTTCTTTCTCGCC
>JAPYYX010004887.1:0-15308 GCA_030522605.1 Cremastinae sp. B BG-2022a | reverse complement strand
AACTTCTTTGCTCACACATTGTACACTATTAAAATATTGAAATTTACTTTATCGAAACTTACACATGAAAAATTATACGTCCGAAATTCAATCGACCGGAGTTGTTGAATTTTATAAAAAAAGAAACGTATCATATTTTCGCGACGTGTACGTGACTAAATATAAATGATTTTATCCCGAGATGTATCGATGTGAGATAAGCGTCCCAGTTACCCAGGCCCCCATGTGCATGAATGGGATCGGAAAGTGGGCGAGAAATAAAACTCGGGAGAGACCTCTCTCTCCCCTAACTCAACTTTTGTACTTGAAAGGAGAAAGAAAAAAATCTGTGACATGAGAGAAAGTAGTATGGGAAAATGACGTTAGAAATGTAATAAAAGCGAACCGCTCCAGCGCAGTTCGATTGATCCGATCGAAAAATTAAAAAATTTTAGTTTTTCGTAATTCGTCAAAATATCAGAAAAACAATATTATAGAAAGGAAAAGAATATTTCTAATTTTTTAATTAATCCTTCTCCAGATCGATTCGTATTAATTTTTTTTCTTTTCACGATTTTTTGGGTTCTTTTTCTGTTTTTTTCTTTCTCTCTCTCTTTTTGTTAATCCTTTTTCTGGCACCGGGTCTCGACACAAAGAACGATCACTGGATACATATATAAATCGATGTTGAGGGCATTCACTCCGTGAACGCGCACGCACGCCAGACGGTCCAACTCGTGTCGAGGGGTCAGGACGGGCCAGCGGAGCGGCGGGAGGGGGAAACCGTAGGGGGGAAGGGCGCGGAGCAGACGGACTGTAGTCGTGAATCAAGGAGCCAGTGTGAGAAAAAGAGAGATTCGGAAAAGGGCCCGGTATATTAGAAACTCAAGATATCAAGGATGTCTGGCGAGTCGGTGACTCCTCCATGTATTTTTGAGAAAAACCTCTCTCAATGGAATTTTGACCGTATGCCAAATTTAATAAGAAATGTGTTTCTTGATCTCTTCACCGGAAATTGGTTGGAGAAGTTTTCAAGAATTTAGATAAGAATAAGGAAATATTAATAGAACTGAAATAAAAAATTGTAGCGAAAGATCAAAAAATCAATCCGAAAATTATTTTATTTTGGCTTTCGGCCATGAGTTTTTTGGTTTTCGCGGAAAATAATTAGAATTAGGTTTATCTGTGAGGTTTTAATATCACAAGAAACATTTTTCTAATTTTACAAAAAGTGTCATTTTTTTAGAATTTTGCGAAATTTGCAATTTTCAAATAATTAAGATATCGAATTCGTATTTGGGCCATTCGTTTTATTTTGGAAAAATCTTCAAAACTCTCATAAAGAAATTAAGTACAGAGAAGACTTTTGAAGTTCATCATTTTTTATTTAGATCTGATGTGTCAAAATGATTTTTTTGATTAATATTTAATCGAATTCAATCAGCGGACATAAAAGGTTTAAAAAATGAAGTAAAATTTAAAGCTTCACATACAAAAAATGTCAAAAAACATTTCATAAATTTACCCAAAATTTGAAATGAAAGCATGAAAAACGACTGACGATCGAAGAATCATCCTTTCGATAAATCACCTCACATTAAAAAAGCTTCTCGCATTACTCTTTTCACCTGCATGCACGATTTTCGTTTCGCTCTCATTTATTTTCATGGATTCGATCCAAGTACACCTGGCACGGATTGCCGAGGGCCTTCCAACTCTACCATCCTCGCGGTCCACTTTTTTCATCGCCAAATTTACCAACAGGAAGTAACCGCGATATCAGAGCATTGAACCTCGTTTCCTTTGCCTTTCTCCAAAATTTTTATCTTCCATTAGTAAAGAAGTACAAAAATGAAAAAAAAATTCTTTAAACGTCAAAAAAAAATTTTCCTCACGTACGCAAAATCAAAACCTGTTAAATAAACGCAAAACGTGAGACGAACAACATAAAATAAATAATAAAAAAAATCCTTGAAGTAAAATTAAAAATTAAATGAAAACACTGACATTGGGCGAGAGAAATAAATTGAGCGATTGAAAAAAATCCTTGAAGCAATAAGTAGGTCCGCGATGCGAAAAAGAAATGGGTAAGGAGGCAAGGAGAGAGAGAGAAAGAGAAGCAGGCTGGACGCGTCGCGTGCGAGGCCACGTGGCGGTATCGATAATCGCTCGGACGTGTGTTTTTTCTTTTTTTTTCCCCTCCACCTCGTAATTCGCTCTTAATTTATATTTTTTTGTTCCACCGTCATCAGGTTCCGCGTCTTTTTGCTCCGATCGTCAACTCTCCGCGCGCGCGATCCCGCATTATCCGTATTTTATTTTTGTCTCTCATATTTTTCTTATTAATTTTTATTTTCTCGTATTCCCCTTTTTCTTGTTTTTCGCCGCATCTCGTTCCTTCTCGATCGCTCTCGGAGCGATTTTCGAGGTGCTCCCTTGTCGAAGAGAGTGCAGGAAATAGCGGCGACAGCAGGAGAAGCCGCGATGCGAACATACGCGCGTACAGGAGTTCCGAGCCCGGCGCCGGGCGTGCCAGCTGCCGGGCAGGTGACGGCGCAGCTGTCGATTTTAGGGGAGCGAACACAAAGATTTTTGTGCCAAAGGACTAAATTCACATCTCCAAAAAATCTTTTTTCCCATCCCCGAATCGGTAGGAAAAAATCAGAGAAAAATTCCTCGGACTTGGTTAAATTCTATTTTCGATTATTTTACGGCTCGTAGGATATAATATCACGATAACCATGCGGGCGCGCTATACGTTTATCCAGAGGCATTATCGATGATATCCGCTCGTAAATTCGTTCCCCTTTTATTATACCGATGACGATCGTATCTACTCCGATTTTCGAAATAATCTTTACGCGCTCCCTGAATTGCATTAATCTTACGATCTTCTAATTATCATCTCGTATTGATTATAAATATAAAAATATGCACGCTGAACTCAAATATGCACATACAAATTGAAATAAAATGAACATTTACGAAGAAGATCGATGGGAACCCAAATTTATCATTCGTAACCAAAAATCATAAAATTTCGGAATTTTCTATAAAAAGAATACGATACAGATCTACGAATCGACAGGACAAATCGGTTACTGAATATATATTACATCCATAATCGTATTTACTCCAATTTTAATCGTTACGAGCTCCCTAAATGATGCATTAATCTTACGATCATCTAATTATCATATCTCATTGATTTCACTATAAAAATAATTATATTAAATTCGAATACACACGTAAATATAAATACAGGATAAAATTGAATATTTTCGAAGAAAATCGATGCGAAATTCACCGATCGGCACAACCGAAAATCATAAACTCTCTGAATGTTTCGTATACGAAAAGGGGAACAATACAGATCCTTGAATCTTCAGGACAAATCGTTTACCTGATATTTTACGGCCTCGCCTGGCCATCAGACCAGGAGATCGAGAGGGAGGACGGAAAGCTCGCGGTTAACCGGTCTCCTCGATAATCCACGGGATGTACGGTTAATCCTCCGATCGTAAAAGGAGAGGAAAAAAAATCAAGGAGAGGGAACGGTGTCAAGTGCACCGATGAGACTCGAGTACCTCGCGAATAAAATAAATATCAAATATTTTTACGCGATTTTCGCAATTTTTTTTTCAAATTTGGGATATTTGTGATTCATTTTCTGGTTTCTCGTCTTGTCTTGATCGTTGAAACTCGCGAGGTTCGCTTTCCTCGAATCAACTCTGAGAAACTCGTGTGTCCTCGCGACGATAAATCTCTCCTTTCTTCGTGAAAATAGCCACGCTCGTTTTTTATCCTACACACGAAGACCGTCGTGTGACGTCAGAGAATGTGAACGTGCCTGCGCGGGTTAACGTCGACGACGCGAGGGTGGGGCGAAAACGAGAAAGAGAGAGAGAGAGAGNAGAGAGAGAGAGAGAGTGAGCGGGAATCGATGAGCGTCGCGACGCTCAAGTCGGCTACGTCGGGGTTCAAGCCCCGACGAACGATCTTCTTCGTCCTCCTCGACCAGACGAATTTCAACTTGCCGAGAAATTTTAATTTCACACTTTACACAATTCATTTGCATGTTTATTAAGAAATTTTCGGTTTTCATGGAATTTGCGAAATTTCGCAATATTCATGGTCCCGAAGTTTGGTTTTTTCAAATCTAACGTCCACATTTTGAAATTGGTCTTGGTTCGTAAATTTAAAAACGAAATTATAATTCATGAAGTAGATAGAAATAAATTTTGAGAAAAATTCATTGACTGTGTCTTTTCGAAAAAAGCTTAATTTTATAAAAAATGTTATTTTTGTATATATTTTCGAAAGGGTGGATCGAAATGTCAAGGACAATTTCTAATAGCTGCAATAAGTAATTCCTACAATATTCATGATCCTAAAGCTTGTTCAAATCCAATATCTATAATCCCTTAACTTCAAATCAACAAAATTGAATTTCAAAAATGAATTAAAATAAATTTAAATAGAAATTCGTCGTCTGCAGCTCTATGAGAAAAATTTATTTTTTGAAAATAAAAAGAAAATTCTTTCATCTATAATTTTTGTAAATTAACATGAATTTTTCTAGAGGGTGGATTGAACTCTCGATGAAAATTTTCAACGAGTCGATATTAGGTGTACAGGATCGAAGGGCACTGAGGT
Organism: Cremastinae sp. B BG-2022a; assembly: GCA_030522605.1. NCBI lineage: Eukaryota > Metazoa > Arthropoda > Insecta > Hymenoptera > Ichneumonidae > Cremastinae sp. B BG-2022a. The sequence continues at coordinate 10,673 of JAPYYX010004887.1, read as the reverse complement.
ACACCTGGTCCTGAATCGCAGGTAGACTTTATTCTTTTCTGCGTGTATACACGTCTTCCTTTTGACCTGACATGGGCCTTTAATGCCCCCAGTTCCTCCCTCTCTCGCCCTTCGATTCCTTTTATATCCCTGGTCCGCTCGTCCTGGGTCTTTTTGACGTCGATAAAATCTCCCGGGAAAACCAGTGAATTACATTTTTTCTCCTTTCAAGAATCAACGGATTTCAAGTTTAAAAAATCGACAAGAAAAATATTCTTAAAAAAAGAGATCCACAAAAAATAAAGGAAGTTTCACTTCGAATATTCTTTAGAATGTTCGCTGACAATCGGCGATTCTCCATTAACGATGATTCTCACATTCGGGCCGATGCTCCCTCTCCAACGGGGCAAGGAGCGACTAAGATTTCCATTTCCAAGAATTCTCCACCCACCTTTCAATGCAACTTGGCTAAAAGTGTGTACGTGTGTACGTGCAATCGAGTGTTACACACGAACGCAGCTTTCTATCCTTCCTTCCTTATTCCTATTTGCATAACCTGCTTTTCTCCAACGTAGGAATCTCTCGTTCCGATTCTCTAGCCCGAATGTTCGAAAGGGCCAGCGAGGGGTTACTTTGTCTGTTTGGAAGCTCGACGAGCCATTCTCTCTATCTCTCTCTCTCTCTTCATATATTTTATTCGTTCTTTTGTCCATCTCGATTTCGTCCACTTCGAAAATATCGGAGATTGAATTTTCATTTTTTTTTTATTCGACTCCCGATCGTGTTATTCGAATTGGCGATGATCGATCGTCGCTTGAAATTCGATGAGGAATAGGTCGAGGCTGCAGATACTGGAGGAGGAAAGCTGAGGACAGTTGACGCTTGCTGGACACACAGGTGTGCCGAAGAATCGAGACAAAGAAGAGCGTGATGAGAGAGTTGCGTGTGGCCTCGCGCTAGCTATACACAATAGTACAGCGTCTTTCATAAATTCTAAACCGTGGAATCGATAAAACGTTTATGAACAATGAAGGAATAGATTCCCATTGAAATTTCGAAACGAAAGTTCTTTAGAAATTTTTCAATCGGAGCAAACGCTGAGAAGTTATCGAGGAATGAAGCTCCGCCAATCAGCGAGTGCCGCGTGGCAAGTGATCACGTGACTCGCGAGCTTTTGATTGGCTCACGTTTAACGCTTGATAACTCGGTACTCGTAAGTCGGATCGAAAAATGCGTCAGGACTTTTCGCCTGGAAATTTCCTGACGAATTCATTTTTCCAATAATCGTGACGTCAAATTAAGTCACATGACCAACAGGCTTGCCATTGGCTCGCGATTTGACACTCGATAACTCGGCACCCGTGAGTCGGATGGAAAACTGCGTCAGGACTTTTCGTCTCGAAATTTTTCGTGACGTCGAATTATGAAACGCGCTGTACAGTATCTCGCTCCTTTATATTTATATGTATACCGGGTACATAAACTGCTCCTGTGGTATCCTTTTTGTCTTTCTGTCTATCTCGTGTTCGCCAGGTGCAACATCAGGTGCGCACAAGCCAATTCAGCCTTCATTCTCACGAGACAAGACACCTCTCCCGCTTCAACGACCTTTTACGTCTCGATACATCTTCCTTCTCTTCGCCTGCATCCCCCATTTATTTCTCGATCATCCGCGAGCAGCCTGTCAGGATTGAACAAAACTTCTCATCTCCACGTCTCTCTTAAACTTCGGAGCAAGTATTTTTGTTCTTTTTACGCATTCTCCCTTCGATTACTCCTACCTTATATTTTTACTTTCATTTTTATTATTTAACTCCTATTTCGAGCTCTCCCGAATCGTAAAATCGAAACCGAGGATAACCGGGGACGGAGCTGAATCCGCGTCGTAAATAAGGACACGTTAGAAAAAAAGAGCGTGTACATATAGAAAAAAATGAAGAAAATAGTAGAAAATGAAGAAAACAAGAGAGTTTGCCTGCTAGTCCGGTAAATCGGAGACTCGGCGAACGAATCGCACGTTTGCCAGTAACCAAGGCCTCGCCATATCCGGACGGTAAAAGGGAAACCGCGCTACTTCTCGTCGTTGGACGCTCCCTCTCTAGTGAGTTCCGCACGTCCTCCGTGAAATTCCAGGTCGTTGATATAAACGCGCGCTTTGAGTTCACGATTTGTTAGAGATCGCTGTTAATCCTCGACGAAAAATCTCGGATTTGCTTTGTTCCGAGTACAACGCGCGGATATCGATCGTGTCGGTCGTCACGTGGCGAGAATTGTGTGTCCAACTGTCTCTCTCTTTCTCTATCGCTTTGTCACTGGACAGCGATACGGGACGTGGCGAATGGGACGTTCCGCAGGGAATGAAATGGGCTTCGGTTTCGCCTGTATTTTATCAGAATTTTCGAGGCACGAATATTCCGAAAAATAAAGTTTTTGGATATTACATTTCTGTAACTGGTTTCGAGGCGATTAAACGAAAAGGAAAAAGAAATATAATTCCAAAATTATTTTTTGATGTTCTTGTGAATTTTTTTTAGAATAATCAAAATTTTTGACATCCACAAGGATTAGAGAATAGGAATGGGTATTAAGATATAGAAAAAAAAACAGAATTTAGAATTTTTCGTCAAATAACTCAGGATCTGAATAGATAATTTCTTGCTATTGAATTTATTATCATTTTTGAATAACTGAATTCCCTAAAACATAAAAATTGCAACAGTAAATATACATATAAAAAAGTTGATTTGATACAAGAAACGAGAAAAAATAATCCCATTCATCAATTTTCCATATTCCATTTGAAATATCCTGTATTATACGAGCAAAAAATAAAAATTGTTGTTTTGAAATAAAACAATATTTGTTTCTAACATGTGTCATTATTTCTTTTGTGATACTTGTATATTTATTTACCTGACGTTATTTGAATTTCAAGTTTCTCAGTAAATTTGTTACTCGAGTAATTTTGAAAGGAATGAAAAAGAGGAAATTAATTGCTTCGGCCAAAAAGCGGTATTTCTCTCACGAAAAGTCTAAGGTCATTTATATTTCAAACGCTTTCAAATTTTTTTACCACTCGTCCCATGCATGAAACTACCAAGAAATTTGACTCCCGCGTCAACTTTTACTTTTCATACGTTATTTGAATCCTTAAAATTTCTGAACTCTCAATAATTTACATTTTTCTGTGGGAATTCTTTTTCGAGTGTTTTTTTTGACAGTCACAGGGAAAAATAAATAGGTTCAACCAAATAGTGGCTTTGAAATTTATAATGACTGTAACTGACCAGCCGAAACTGTAAAATCGACGACCAAGGTCGCAGCACTCTTTCTCCCTCGTTCCTCTCTCTTCTCCAATTTTGCTACATATCCCTTCGGAGATGGCAACTCTGAGTTTATCGTGTTCGATATTCATGGACCTAGAAAGTTCCTTCGACAAATCTCAAGTTATTTTTCTTGTATATGCTTACGGTATCCACGTCAGTCTGACCCCCCTTCGTTCCTTTTTTTCATTTTCTCTCTCACTTTGCTTCTCATACGCACACTTTCGGCCTACCAATTTCTCTCTCCTCGATAACTGTATTTCATTCGACGAACGAGTTATTCCGCATTTCTCGCTTTAAAAGACACAAAAAATGGAACAATGCCGAAAAAGTGGGAGGGATGTGAATTGCAGTAGAATTTATTCAACAAAATAGTTATTATGGTAAAAAATTTATATTAAAATAAGTAATTTAAAAAATGAGAGCTATTTGATTATTTTTGTTATCTTATTTACATGTCATAAGCATATACCTATGTAGCTTATGATACAGAATATTATTATGCGTTTTACAGACAAATTTTAATTTAACATTTCGTTGTGATGTAAATATTTGTGGATTGCATGTTTTTCTCATGTTTTTAAACGCGGAAAATTCAGTTGACTGCTTTTTATCAACGATGCATATTTACATTAGTTGAACCGATGAAAATATATTTATGGAAAAGTTTTCAAAAACGTCAACAAAATATTGCGGAACGAAGAAGAATGTAAAACGAAATAGGTAATTACATTTAGGGAGGTTGTTTACGAGAGGTCGTTTATATTTCACAGGACGGGGTAAACTTCATCAAACGATGAAAAAATTCACAGAAGGATTATGAAAAGAACTCGCTTACAAATTAAAAAAAAATTGAACCTTCATTTTTCTCTATAAAATTTTACACATTAATTGCTGAAACAAAAAAGCTCACATCCTTTTTTATAGAATAAAAACCGTACAAGATCAAAGTTTAATATTAATGCACTTTTATAACAAAAAATTATTCACATTTATTATATTAATAAATAAATTTATTAAAATTATTACAAATAAAATTACCAAGACTAAAATTTCATTCCGTGTATAAAATATAAATCGAATTTCCTCGTCGAATGAAATCGAGATGGAAGAATAACGAGAAAACATTATTCAGAATAGATAATAACAAATTAGCTCATGAAAATTACCAAGAATCAAATTATTGAGAGTAAAATACGTTCTGTGTGTAAAATATAAATGGAATTGCCTTCGGAGGGAAAAATAGTTTTGTTGTAACGAATGAAACGAGATGGGAGGGAGAGAGCAGCACGTGTTCGTGAGGGATATCGGGCATTCTCCGATGTTCGCACACACATCGTCGGTGTGTCGATCGCGTAACTGCATTATGCTTTTCCAGTTCCCAGCGGGCTTCGGATCAACGTTTACGTCACCCATTCCAGACTCTCCCTATATGTCCCTTTCCCCTCCCCCTCTCCACTCCTCTCCTCTCCTCTCTCATCGTCACGATACATACGGCACCGTGTGTCGAGGCTGCTCAATATACTCTTTTGCAAAACGAACTGGATCAGGCCGCGATTCAACGTGACACACATGTCTGCGCGGAGACGCACGCTCGACAAATATAGATCGAAACGGACGCTTTGACAAATCACGAGTTTCCAAAAAAATATCGAATCTTCTGCGCTTTTATCTTCTAATCACCATTTTCGAAAAACGTTTCACACCCCGACGTTCAGTAACAAAATTGTTATACGAAGTAGAATTCGATTTTGTACAATTTTGACGTATGCTTACAAAAGTTATGAAAAACGTGACGATAGAAATATAAATTTGTGCATCCAGGAATGAATCGAAAGCCTGCACAAAGATTGACGAAAAATGTTGACTTATCGCGTTATCATTGATATTTTTATTATTCTTGCAATATAAAATTTATCGCAGATCCTGGCACCCTTCTGTTTGGAAATATCGGAGCGATAAATTCGCGAGATCGCAATTTCGTTTGAAAAATAGGGGATATGTGCACCGGAACATATTTTATGTGCGGAGACATATCGATCATTACCAGAAAAAGTACTGACATGACGCGTGCACTCTCGCTTTCTCCGGGTCCGTCAACCCGACTCTTTTCCTCACCCTCGTCGCGTTATCTCAATTTTCCTTTCTCTCTCCATTTCTCTCTCTCTCTCTCGCCACCCACAGCCGCAACAGGTGCAAGCCTTTCCGTTTGTCCTATCGTTCGTTTCACTCGATCGACGTGCCATTTCGTCTGCATACGCGCAGCCTCTCCTCCCCCCTCCCCGATTCTATTTTTTCCATCAGTTTTTTTTCATCTGCTCACATAAAAAGGATTTGCTCGGACATCGCTCACGTTTTATTCACCGCATGAATTCGATTCGAGTCAAACGGATTTAGAACTGAAATAGCATTTGCGGCGATCCTCCGCGGCTTTTATTCAGACTCAAAACAAAAATGAATGAATTGACAACCTCCATTCAATATTTCGCGATGTATTTAAATTTCTTCTAAATCTTTTCGATCTTTGAAATTTTGATCATTTTTTACTCGTTATTTTATTTTATAGTTTATTTTCTAAACGTTCTTTAGTTCTTTACTCTTTACTTTACGTTCTTTACTCAGTTCAGTCGTTCATTTATATTTTTGTTGAAAGAGAATTGTTACATTTTCTCTCCAAAAGCGTGTCTTATAAAAAATGTAAAGACCGTTTAGAAATGTATATATAGCTCCGTTAATATCAAATCGATAATTTTGTCCATTAACGGCATAGTTTTAAACGTCACGTGCTCGTTTAATAAAATGTGTATATGCCATTTCGAGAGGGGAGTTGAACAAAATCCCCTTGAGCGTGTACGATCGATCGATAAAATTTCTTCTCACCCTCTCCACTCGGCTTCCCTGTTTACGATTTATTTTTTCATCCCTTTGCACTTTTATTTGCAACCCGTAATTTCTGCGTCGCTGATTCACGAATAAAAATAGAATGAAAAGAACGCATTTTTTTGAAGTTTTGAAAAATGTTATTCGCGCTCAAAAAAATCTGAAAATTTTATTTTGTTTATTTTATTTTATTTTAATATTGCCTTCGATTTCTACGGCGGATATTCTGTCTCGCTCTTGCGGCTTCTAAACACCGACTTTAAATTTACATCTACATTTAAACTCTTCGCTACGCGTTACAGCACAAGACAATGGCCTTTTGTCCTGCTCTTAATTTTCTTTTTTCTTGCTCCTCCCGAAGCGAGAAATTAGTCGGGTTTGAGCAACCAAAGAATTTTTCTCGTTCCTGATGTGTACAGCTCTAACGCCGTAATAACTCCGACGTACGGAGCGTTGCTCGTTTCTCTACCGATTTTTCCTTCGCGCCGCCTCTATTTCCACATCCTTTAACCTACTTTTCCACGCGAAAGGCTAACTTCGCCCATCGGAAGGACGCGCCTCGTTCTATTTTTTCTCAAGCGCGTCTGCGATACGTTCTTGAGAGGAAAAAGCATTTCAAAAGATGTTCCTAGCGTTCTGAAAATTGAAACCAAAAAATGTGGAGAGCGCGCTCCGATGGAAAATCGTAAAAAATTATCTGAGCGATACGGAGCGTTCTATTTTTTTCTGAAGCACGTTCACGAGACGTTCTTGAGTGGAAAGAATTCCAAAAGATATCCGTGGTTGAAAATTGAAACCAACAAATTTGTTGGTTTTTCCACCACTGGTCACCAAAAAAGAGCACGTGACGATGGAAAATCGCTAAAAAAATATCTAAACTATAAAAATGTCTAAATGATATCTAAACGTCTCGTTCTATTTTTTTAACGCCTAGAAAACTTTCTTCAGTGGAGAGTAAAAATCGAAAAACTCTTCCTGGCATTCCAACAAATTAGACCTAAAAATATAAAAAGTTTACTGGCATGAAGAATCGTCAATAAAATATAAAATCAAAACAAGGAAGTCACGTTTAATTTATCATCAAAATCGTCTAGGACGCGTCCTCGAGTGTAGAAAAATTTCAAAAGATCGTCCTGGCATTCTTTTTTTTTCGTTCGAATTTTCATTCGAACCGAAAAATGTGCAAAGTGTATTGGAACGGAAAATCGTGAAGGAAATGTCTAAGCGATACAGAGCAGGGGTAAATATCATAAAAAAAATTATATGCAAAGGCTCTCGCAATAAATGGCAAAAGGCGCACCTGCGTTATTTTCTCTGCACACTCGAGACTTATGCCCACGACGCTTTATGTGTATCTCCTGTAAGTATATACACACATGTATATACGTATATATATAGAAAATATATATGTATATAGTTTTAGAGGAGCGTCGTTGCGCGTTCAAGGGCAGCCTGCGGAACGACCTGTTGCGTGCAATTTTTACGTGTACTCGCTTTACTCGTTCGTACGCTCTCCTCTAGCCTCCCTCCCCTGGGCTTTTCAGGTGCATCGCAGAACGCACCGCGACGCATCGTTCCAATCCGTGCGTTTTACCTATCGTCGCTGCTCAACCCTCTCTCTCGCTCTCTTTCCACTCTCTTTTTTCCTCTCTCTGCTCTCTATCTCTTAAGTCCTCGCCGACTTCATTTTCCTTCCTGAGCACTCGTCGGTACAAAAAAAAGCTAATTCCGAATACGAGCACATTTACTTGGTCGGATACTTTCAGTAGGATTTTCACTATTTGGATATTTGTTCAGGAATTTGGAGTTGGTGAGTTCATGTTTCATTTTCATTACGCTGGCTCTTTGGTAGAATTTTGTTTTATATGAGAGAAATAATTGTACATTTCCATGTGTGATTTTTAATTTAATTTTTCATTACGGGGTGTCAAAAACTTATTTTTTAAATTTTTAAAATTTTTTTCAAATGACGAATATCGGATTTAATCCTTTCAGCGAAACAATTACAATCGAGTTGAGTCAGAAGCACCATTCAATTCAAATGATTCTGAGTCAAATGTACCAGTAAAATAGTTTCAATGTCAGATTCATAGAACAGTCATAAAATTTTTCTCTCACAATTCGTGTAGAAAGCATTTGTATACGTTTGATGATTATTGAGAATTTAGGACCTTCGCTGGGATCTTTCAGTATAGATAATTTAAATAATTTGATACGTATCGTAGAAATGGAAGTTGTAAGGTCGACGTATAATTTTGAGCCGACTTTCGCTGCTCACAGGCATTTTCGTAAATTAGATACCTATACCCAGAAATTTGAAGTATTATACTGAATATGATGCATAATTTTGAGTATATACGATCTTCAGTGGAATTTTCTTATACAACTATATTTTTATATCGAACAACCGACAGTTTTGAAATTTATGTATAAATTTGAGATAAATTCGTGCTACAATTTTCTAGTATCTTAATTTTCACGAATTTGAGGCTTTTGTTAAAAAATACAAAATTATGTAGGATGTTCCTATAATGTCGAGCACATTCGCTCTCTATTAAAGGAATTTCTTGATACAGGCATTTTAATATAAATGTATCTCAGCATCTAAAAAATTTATAGTTGAACTACTGATGAAATTTCAAAGGTGACGTTTTTCATCGTCCTCATTTTCAACGATGAACTCAGATGTGTATAATTGAAGGTGACAGATGAGTTCTCGAGCTACTTCGAATACCCGAGATACCAAATGACATTTCAAGCAGATTTTGATAATCTAGAAACTCGAATGATAGCTCCGAACACATTTTGATGGTTCAAAATGGCAAATGATCTTTTGAGCATCTTTCAGAAATTCAAAACGGCCTCGAAACTTTGAAGCACATTTTGATAATTCACAATGTCAAATATTTCGAAAAAAAAAATCATAAAATATTATTACAACCAAAATTCTTTATTCATGTTTTCCACTTTGGTACAATTGTACGAAAGTTCGAGTTCACTCCGGGCATAAGATATAAAGAGTTGTCCCGCAGTTCGGAGGCGAATTGTGCATTTTCGTATGAAGATTCGTCGTTCCACAATGTTAAACTCTTGGGTTACGGTACAAAAGAGGGAGAGCAGCACGTCGTCGAGAGATGTTGGCTCTCGGCGAGTGCAGCGTGTGCGAGATCGGTTATCCAGATCCCAGGGCTCCTCCGCTCTATCCGGTTTGGCAAGTGCGCCACACCGAGCTCACAGCCGCTTCTCTCGGACAGGCTCGAACCGACCTACCGAGTTCTTCAGTCCTCCATCTCGTTCTCTCTCGTTATTCTTTCTCTCTTATTCCACAGAGAGAATAGAAAGAGACAGAACGATAGCGAATACAGAAAGCGACCCTCTCTATTGGTGAATCATCGGAGATGTATCGCTAGAATTCTGCCATCCGTTTTTCCATGCGCAATTTCTGCCCTCCTCGGTCATCATTATAATCCCGGCCATTTTATTTCGACCACTGACTAATTCTCTCCCTGATAAAAGTTTTCGTGAGTTTCCTCTTTTCGGTTCTACTTTCCGTGAGAATTTGTTTTCCGAGAATTTCGTTTCGCAAGAGATCACAATTGACCCGATTCTCTAATGAGCCATCATCGATTCCTGAAGACGCTCATCCCCCTGGCTCGAGCGAAACAAAAGAATATCTTCGTCTTCTTCTTCTTATCGCTTGACTCTTCTCTTCTCTCTCTCTCTCTCTTTCGCTCTCATGACGGAATCTCCTGCAGGAATTGCTGTTTGAAACACGCCGATGGGTCTTTAACCCTGCATGCGATTCTTGTTCCGCCATTGACTTTCAGCACGTTCCACCGAGCCACTCGAAGCTCTCTCCGTTCCTCTTCACCGCGTTGCTCCCTCATTTCTCCCTGCTCGTACTCTTCACTAACATTTCACTGACACATTCTGCCTTGCGTTGAAAAATGATGAGCTTCGGGAGCTCTCGAATTTTCAGGGAAAAGAATAATTTAGCGTCAACGGAAAAACGAATGACAATTCGAGCGAAGCCTCGAAAACAAAAATATCTTCAATGATTTTGTACGATTGAGCGAACATGTATAAATATATTTAATTTCTTGTTTTTCTAGTTATTTTCTCTAATTTCAATGACAGTCGAGGGCTCTTATTGATCCGAATGGTTCATCTCAACCCCTATAATCGAGTAATCATAATTTACTCGTCTCGAGAATATCGAGCGGGTTGTTGGACAAGAGAGAGAAAAAAGAGGCAGCCGGTTAACGTGCACGAGGGACAAAATGGTCCAACGACCCACACTGAGGCTTTCTTTGTCCGTTTCAACACCTGTCCCTCCTCAGAGGAGGGTGCAACCTTCGTATCCCGCTTTTTCCTCTTTTATTCTTTCAAACTTCCTCTCTACATATACCTTTCTCTCTCTCGTGCTTTCTCTCACGTGAATTTTTCTCTCTCGCGTGTACTTTCTCTCTCTCTCTCTCTCTTCCTTTCTTT
>JAPYYX010004885.1:0-14952 GCA_030522605.1 Cremastinae sp. B BG-2022a | reverse complement strand
TTTACAACATATTTTCTACTACAGCTTGGAGTACAATTCCGTAAATGTACTTGCCTCCTTTTTTTACAGCATATATGCTGTTTTTTGGTAGATTTAATTTTGTACTGAAAAATTCAATTTTCAATTCGACTCAATTTTCTCAAAAAAAAAAAAATCCGTCAATTTTTAAATAGCGAGCACCGAGAATTTGATTGTGGCTTTTTTTTTTCTCGAAAAGTCAAACAAATTTTCGAATCGGGCGCACAAACCCAACTGCGTATATGGAGGCTTAATGTGTCGAGGAAGGATTTTCGAAGGGGTGAGAATCTGCTGAGCCGATCCAGGAGCCAGAGGGAGGGGAGAATCTCGTATAAGCTCTGGAAGTGTTCTGGCACGTACGCGTGTGTACATGTGAAAGTATCGTGGGTATATATACAGGAGAACAGGGAGGGTGAAAGGAAAAGCCAGGCCGTCATGGGACTGCGGACTGGTCGCGTTCACGCTTAACTCGGGATTTCAGACCTCGTGGGGTAGTTAACCCCCTTCCCAACCTCGCTCTCTCCATCCTTCGCTCCCCTTTCCCCGGGATGGGTTATGAAATGACTTTATGGCAGATCAGAGGCTTGCTTTAGATTGCGCGAAGGGGGTACCGAATCGTCCAGACAGCCAGTCAGATCGTCCTATTTAACCCGCATGTATATTCGTATCTACGTATACGTCCGCCTATATATACGAATGCTCGTATGGGCCATTTCATGTTGAATGCAAAACTTTTCCAAAAAAATTTTAATTCCTCAAGATTTACGCACACAATATTTTAAAAAAATTTTTACCAACCGTTATCGCGCGTTCTTCATTCCCCCGTACAAACATTTTTTTATTAATTAAAAAGCTTATCTCGTATCAACGGTATTTTAAAAAATGCGAACAGCAAATAAGAGGGAATTTTTTTCTTTGTGTACGAAATTGAAATTCGGGTCGACTTTACTCGGAACGTCCGATATATATATGCGGTATCTGTGCATAATTTGACTCCGTGACAATGTCCCCCTGTGGTAGTCCTCGTACTAGACTGTCACCGAAATCGTCTCCGGTCACGGGGGTGTGACCGAGAGAGAAAGTCCTCGATCCGTGCTGACTCGGAGGGTCTCGTCCCCAAGCATACAAGCAAGGGTGACAACGAGTTTGTCGACGAGAAATTGACCAATATCGACACTTTTTTTAACCCAAAAGAGATCCTATAAACACGAACCTCCAAATTCGCGTTTAATCAATAAATTATATCGCAAGTAAGAGACTTACATTTATCACTGATAAAAATTATTTTTATCATTAAAATTCATTTTTATACAGCGAAAAATTTATCAATAGATTTTTCAAACGGCATTTCTATTTCTAAGGTACATTATATTATAAAATGCTGTAGAATTATATAAAAATAAAAAGGATTGTAAATTTGTTCCTTTTTATTGCTCCAAAGGCCGCTACTGTAAAAATTAATAAAGAATTATTCGCACGGCACACGTGTCGTTCCGTGTGTACTGTTTACGTACCGTTACGTTTTACGAGCGAGTCGCGCTCGATTTATCTTCGATCGCGCGCGAGATATCGCGCGTTTTGACCTTTACGATTCCCCTGGCCTTGCGTCCCCGCACGAACGCACATTTAATTTTCGAAATTTTCAAATCTCCACATATATCCGACGAAAAAAAAAAAAAAACCTGGAAAGTCCGTTCAGCGAGTTATAAAAATCATGCACCGTAAAAGTGTGACAACATTGAAGTACAATTTTTAACGATCAAAATATATCTCCGAAGTTCACAAAATAAACAATATTAAAAATAAATAATGAAATCTCATTCCTGTTCGTATCTCTTCTCGCTCTCAGGATGATTCAACAAATTGCATAATCGTTGTAATTGTTGATACAATTCATAAAATGGGAACAATTAAAATAATGATACATGATAGCACGCGAGGAGCTCGGAAGTAGATAATTTCCGGGTGTCAAGGGAGAGTCAGGAGGGAGATGAGATCGAGAGGGAAAAGGAGGAAGAGGAGCACCGAGAGAGAGAGAGAGAGAGAGAGAGAGAGAGATCATCTCGAGATCTCAGAGGGAGATGCCAGAGCTGGAGCGAGTAAGGCAGCGACAGAGAGATACGGGGGGAGGATTGTTATATAGAGCTCGCGAGCGCGCAAGGTGGTCGCGAGAGAGTTTGAGCACCTCTCCACGGTAATTCCCGCGTAACCCTGGTTTCTGCTGCTTCTGGCTTTATGTCTTGGCTGTATTGTGTCCTCCACACGTCGAAAGAACTCTCGGCGTATAGGTATATATACATATATATATATATATATATATACGGTCGGGTTTCGGGGTGGCTAAAGCTGACGCAGTGGGGTAGGTGGTCGCGGTATGCCCGGTAGCCAATTCCCGGCTCGGAGCTCGACTCGGCGGGTCCATTCATCGCCGAGGACTACGTGACCGGTTTACCAATCCTGCAGCAGCCGCTCTCCTTCCCTCCCTCGACGTCTCTCCGCTTCTGTTCTTTTCTGCAAAACGTGATGCCGAGCCGAGTTGTGGGCTTCGAAACTAGAAATACACGTACACACTTTTTTTACATCCATATACACACGAGCGTGAGCATACGTGTACATGTACATATACGCCTATATATGTACAAGTGCGCACGTAGTAAATATATACAGATATATATTAGAAGTGTTTGTATGTATTATTTTCTTGTTGCTTCATTTTCTCTCCCTCCCTCCCCCTCCCTCTCTCTCTCTCTCTCTCTCTCTTTCGTATCATGGATCCTATATACCTTCATATACGAGATCGAGCGGATTTACTGACTCCGAGTATAACTCTCTCCCCTCTCTCGTGAGTTCTCCCCACTGGAGTCCTCGTCATACTTCCAGGGACTTCCAGGCTTACCTGTGTGCCTACGCAACCCTCGTTCCCTCTCTTCTTCTCCTTCAGTTTATTTTTCTTTATTTTTTTCTTTCATATTTTATTCCGTGCGTCTCGAATCAACGGCTATCTCATGCTCTTTCTTCTGTTTCCCTTATAATACACATCGAACTCCCAACCCGGCGAAGAAACACCGAGTTTCCTCTATATTCGTCGAATAACGCGCAGCGATGTTTCGTGTTGGTAAGCAAACAGCGCGAACCCCTTCGCTTACTCGCATTTATGTATACGTACGCCACGCGATGAACAATCTCAAATCTCATTTGCCAGTGTTTGTCTCCGTGATAAGCCGCCGCCTTCCCGCCTCATCCTTTCTTTCTCAACTCCGTGTATATACTTGGAGTTGAGACTGTTGGTAATTATGCGTGTTTTAATTTTATTTCTTATGAAATGTTGTAGTTACGAATTATGGAACCGAATGTATCAGAATATGGCTAAGGGTGTTTACTTCTGATGGTGATTGTAGTTTTACAATTTTATCTTTTAAAATTGTTCAAGGACGCTGAGAATATCGCAAAATTACTAAATATACTTAAATTTAAAAAATTTCACGGAATGGCTCAGAAATTACGAAATGGTTAAAGTATAGGGTAGGGGGGGGGGCAAAATTCTACTTAAGAAAAATTTCCGATTCCAAGGGTTTGAATATGCTGAATCTTTCGGTTTTCAATCACAATTAAAGGAAAAAAATAAATTTTTCAGCTGAAATAAAATTTTGAAAAAAAATTTTTTTTAGCGGTCAAAATAGGGTACCTCTCCAAAGAGTACGAAAAATTTTTTTTTTTCATTCATTGTTAATTTATTATTAGCTTTGACGTCTTATTTCAAGTAAGTAATTGATAATTCATTTTAATTTTTGTTTAAATCTGTTTCATTACCAAAGAAAATGTTCTCTTTCGACCTGCTATGATAATTGATTTTTATAGATTCAATTTTTGTTTAAATGTGTTTTTAAATCATCGTATAGGTACAATGTTCTTAGCAAATAAAAGACAATTTGATATTAAATTTTATCAAAATTTGAAATATTGTAAATTTTCACAAATTTTTTAAAGTTTTTGGGGTACCCCTTCCCCCCGAAAAAAGAGAAAAAATTAAATGAAATAAAAAAAAAAATTTTTAATTAAATGAGCTGATATAGATGTCGATAGAGATCCAAAAATTTTAAATACATGATTAATCAGATACGATATCTGGAAGTATAATTAATATTACAAAAATTAGATCCAAGAAAATGTTCACTCCATTGAAATTTTTTCGTATGCATTGAAGTGTCACAGTGTCACATAATGCTGAATATTCTAGATTTTTTTACAACTTCATATAATTGTCAATTTCTTTCAGATACATATGTCTCGTAATTGAAAATCATTAATTCGACGCTAAATAATTTAAAAACAAAATATTTTTGAACCTACTCATTGAATCGTCCAAAACTTATTACAACTAATTTAATCATCAAAATTTTTAATTTTTTTAAACCCCTCGATCAATGTGTCGCAGAGCGAATTAAAAATATTCAAGTCGTTTTCAAGGTGGCCAAGAGATCGGCGCCATCGCCAAAGACGATAAAATGCAGAAAAATATCTCTTCCGCTATATCGTCGCACCGTTCTCTTTGCATTTTGCGCTCGCGAGCGAAACTTCTTATGAGAAATCTCGTTTGAATTTTTTGCGGTAAAAAATTGAAGATGGGTGCAAGAAGATGATCTTAGGCATCGAGGACAGGCACGAGCGAGGCAAGAGAGAAGAGATCGGGAGAAAAAGATGAGACCCGCTTTCTCGAGGATATCGAGGTCCGACGTGCCATATCAGCCGGGTACAAGTCATTGTCGCCCAGCCTTCTTAATCTGCATACAATGCCCAGAGACACACGCGTAAATATACGACGTTGCTCGGTAAGAAATAGAGAAAGAGAGAGAGATATAGTAAAGGAGAGAAAAAAAAACAGAGAGAGAGAGAGAAGAGTCCGCAGCACACGTATCATCTCATAATATCGTTTATAACCGCGAGTCAAACCCATCGAGAACATTTATAATAATGCTCGCACGACAACTTTAACGGACGGAGAAAAAAAAAGCGCATTAAAAATGCGAATCGAAAAAAAAACGTTGACGCGAAGAACTCTGTGGCGTCTGCGTGACGTCTCGCACACGCCAATATACATTTACAACGACGATACTGTATTCTTGGTATAATAATCAGAACGCCCATTTCGCCCCCACTTTTTCGAAATTTACTCCCTTCGTTGATCTCTATCCTTCGTGCATTACCTTTCGGTATCATTATTTAATTAATTTATTACACTGAATGGCAGACTCGTAAATTCATTCTCGATCGACAATTAGTCGGGCTACCGACGTTGACTTCCGAATAAAACGAGAAATCATTGATCAATATATTTTCTGCAAAGTTGATTAGTACCATCGATATTTGAGCGGAATAATTGAAATTGAAAAGAAAGATTTTGGTATCGTGAATTTTACGATTTCGGGTCAGAATTTCCGCGTCGTTGGAAAACAATCGGCCCGATCGAAAATCAATTCGATCAAATGTTTGAGCTGGGAAAATGAATCGCGGGGGTGCGGGAGCGTCGATTAATATGATCGAAGTAGAGAGTTCGCATTTCCGTCAGACAGATTGGCAATCGTCGTTAGGCCGGGCGCGCACTCACCCCAAAAATTGGCCACACATCGGCGCAAGTTCGGCGTGCATGAGTTTAGATTTCTCATTGAGAGAACCGCGCGCTGTTAGAATACGTGTGCGAGGGCTCTCCGATCATAACTGTTACTGTTCACCCATTTCGAACTGAATAGTGGCAACAGTTGCGGTTTATGAAATTAAATTGGTCTCGACGAGTGAACAAAACGAGAGAAAGAGACGGAGTGAGAGAGAAAAGGAAAAAATAAGAGAGAAAGGATATTGTACGTAACGCTCACTTTATTCGAGGGTCGGTTTTATCGAGAAAAATTTCAAAGGGCGGTGTATACGAAATATATGCATCGAGCAAGGGGGTAAAGAACAGAGAGAGACAGAGATAGAAAATTCCGGACTTTTCCGATCAACGATTTGTCTGTCTAAGTGGTATCCGGCGTAACTGTCATTTACAATTAATTATCGTGATTGCGGAAGGATTTTCTCCATTATCGTAACAGAGAGTTGGCAAGTTTTGCGGTTGAAATATTCTTTCGGAATGATGAATCCTGCTGGTTGAAATAGCAGATTTTGACGAGAGTTTCCTAACATGAAAAATATGCTTGGTGGGGGAAATAAAAGAGAAGGGAGGGGGAGGGGAGAACGAGGGTTGCGGTACTTATTATTTTGAAGCGTCCTCTATAAAGTCACGACTTCAACGCACGCCTGGCCACGTGTACAATATCCAGGACTCCGAGTGCAGCCACTTTTATCTCTTCTATTAACCCCCCCACGAGAGGTAATTAAATTAAATGATCCACGGGCTCCCTCGATCATATACGCCAGCTTGGTCTTCCTCTTTACACGCCTATACAGATATATTCACTTTTATACGTCTCTGTGTGCATTATCCTGTACAGGATCTACGAGTACTCATCTATAATAATAACCCGATCTTTCAAAGGTAAAAATAACATTTTTGATTGAAATTTTATTGTACATGCGATTTTTTAGTGATTAATACGACTATCAATTTTCTTTTCATAAGGAAAATTTTCGAATTATTTCGAATTCAAATCAGTAAAAAAATTTATTTTAAAAAATGTTGAATTGTTTCGTGTCTTTAGATTATGAGACTCGTTGAACATTTCAATTATTAAATAGCCGTAGTTTATTTTAAGGAGGTTTTTTCGTTCCAGTTGAGTCAAATAAACTGCTGTAGTCATACAAAACAAGTAGTATATGAAGCATTTATCATCCAAATTTTGAAAAAATATTTAAAAAATTATTAAATACGAAAGTTAGTTTGACTCTGTTAAATCAGTTAAAAGAAACCTGTACGCGATTTGACAATGATGTGCTTCTTCTGTTTGTTTATACGAGGGGCTCAACCTAGAAATCATGGAGAATTTCTCTATTCTCCATGCTAGAAATATGTTTCCTCATAATATAAGAATGAGTCATGGCAAGAATGCCGAAAAATTTTAGTCTAAAACGTAAGCGTTTTTACGTTTGCAAATTCACATTCAATGCTCTGAAGTCGCGCGCTTATGCAACGTTGACAAGTGTTTTGACGCTGTTTTAATCTAGGTTACTGGAAAATTTTTGTGGTTTTCTAACATGAATTTCTCTCAGTAAATTTCACGACAAATTTTAGAGCAAAAAAATAAACCTGAATATTTAAAAAAACTATTTTTCAGTTTTTTCATCTCATCTAATCAATGAATAGTAGTATAATTCGAAAAAAATGTCAAGGGCTTACTTTCTCGTAAGATTCTCGTAAAATTTTTTTTTCAACCAATTGCACGGTAAAGTATGGTCGAAACTTCACAGGAGCATAAATTAAAACTTAAATCGTCAGAAAAAAAATAATTTAGGGTATGATATCTAACATTTTTTATTTAACAATAGCGGCGAAAGGACCTCCTTAACTTGGAATGAAAGAAGAAAGAAATGTTTAAGAGGAAAAAAGAATCAATTTAAAACGCTAAACAAATATACTTCGGTATCTAAATCGTAGAAGTTTTGAATTTTGTATACAGAAGAGTGTTTTTCTATCCAAGTTTTTTCCGTTCCTTTTTTTCCGCGGGATCGCGTTTCCCATGGGGTTTGTTACGAAGCCCGTTCTTGCACGTAGCTTCATGGACATTTTCGCTCGTACGTTGTCGTTTGAACGTTAGAATGGCGTATACGACGGACTCGCGAGAACGATTTTCGGGCCCTCGAAACTTTTTCTTCGTTCGTACGTCTTCCCTGTCGCGCGTGTGTGACGAAAATCGCGAGTGTGCGTTTCTCCATATATCGTCGCATAGCGAGCACGTGCCCTTCTCTCATACCGGAGGGTTAGTCCCCGTGTTCGCGCAGGCAAAATTCCCGCGGGAGCTACGTACCATTTTGCATAAATCGCGAGAGAGACACCCCGCCTCGCAGATACGAGGAAACCTTCGCACATGGAGATTTTACCGAAATGGGTTCAACCGTATACACCTCGCTTTTTTTTTATTCTCCACCTTGTTCTCCATTTTTTCTCGCGCTTTCACTGGAGATTTTCCGTAAATTTGGTGAAAGAACCTAGAGAAAGAAAAAGCAAATAAAATCACAAAATTCGTGAGGAAAAACTTCGATGCGTGTAAAGATTTTTCAATAATAATTTACCAAAAAATCCACGAAATGAATTCAGAATATAAAATTGGAGAGTCTGAGATAAAAAAAGATTTGGTGAGATTTTGGTACGTTTTTGAAATAAAATTTTTTTAATTTAAGGCGTTTTTGTTTTTTATTTTAATATTTAAAAATTCGTGTTTGAGTTATCGTCAATTTTATGAGAATTTTGGAGCAGCAATTCGTTGGCGCTTCAGGCGGAAGAATAACGATTTCTATTGGCACGAGAGCTTGACAATAACCGCAATATGTTTCACTCTCTGTGCTCTCCGTCATTTCTGTAGTTCGGTATCACCGCGCGAGAGTCATATTGTTTTATAGCCCCACTGACGATAACTTCACGGCAGTCTCGTGCCTCGTCCTTTCCATACTTTTGCTGCTATCCATCCCTGTATCTACATTATCTCTTGTACTCTTTGGGGAATGAAATTCGAGGGATTCTAGAGCACTAAACGGAGAGAGAGAACAAAGTTTTCAAAAAATTTTAAACTAAAAAAGTCGAATAAATTTTTATTAAATAGAATAAATTTCTATTTCTTCAATGATAAAAACGAATTCACGTTTGACAACGGATGATCTAACTTTAAGTTCTTAGGCACAATTTATAATAATTCAAATTTATGTATTAATAGGGTAGGGGAGGGGGCAAAATGGGGTACTCCAAAAATTTGGTGAAAATTTACAATATTTCAATTTTTGATAAAATTTCATATCAAATACTTAGTCTTTTATTTGCTAAGAACATTATATATGGCGAATTAAACATTTTCTTTGGTAATGAAACACATTTAAACAAAAATGAATATAAATCATCAATTAATTACTTGAAATAAGACGTCAAAGCTAATAATAACTTAACAAAGTATGAAAAAAAAATTTTTTCGTACTTTTTGGAGACGTACCCCGTTTTACCGCTAAAAAAATATTTTTTTCTCATCCAAATTTTATTTCAGCTCAAAATTTTATTTTTTTCCTTGAATTGTGATTAAAAAACAAAAGATTCAGCATATTAAAACCCTTGGAATCGGAAATTTTTCTCAAGTACCCCATTTTGCCCTCCTCCCCCCTACCGTATAATTCGTAAATTTAATTTATTCTTCTTAAAAAAATATTTTTATTCAATTAATCGTCGAATAATTAGTTTTTCGTTGAGGCTGTACAAAAAGTGAATCACGTCAATGATTGGAGTTTTAGATTCTCTGGGATTTTTTTTTTAATTTAATACAGTAGGATGCATTATGCCTGGGCTGATAAAAGATTTATCGCGAATGTTCCTTCGCCGTCGCATCTCTACAGCGGTAAACAGGATTCAGAGAGAGCTTACGCAACTTGTGAACGCACACGAACGTCATCACGTCGGTTTAGTGGGCATCTTACATACACACGCGTTCAGGTATACGTGTAAGTTATGGCGATAAGTTAAAAGATTAACCTTGCTTATAGCTCAGTCGAATATGGTATATACGGGGAGCCAGGTCCCCAGAAGTTTTTCGGGTTTGTGAACCTCGGCGCTGTACTGTAACGAATGAGGACATATTTGACGGTATTAATTTATGCTCGGTTTGGTAATGCGAACGTTTTCGACGTTGTTAAGATTTCCGTGCGTATGAGACAGAGACAAATATAGAACCAATCGTATTCCTGAACGAGGATCGCGGCTTATTAGTAACTCAGAAAAAAACATTCACAGGAAAATATTTGCTGATAACGAACCGATGACTGGAAAAAAAAATCTATTTTTTATTTAATTTTTTTTTAATTTACCGAATTTAAAATTTTTCATTTTTATCGGAATTTGTTTAAATTTAATTAGCGGCGATGTCCCTCGTTGATTTTTTTTTTACTCGTCTCTGATTGAATTTATATTTTTTTGTAAGCGAAAATAAAAAATTCTGTTGTAACTGACGATCTGTGGTGTCCCACCGTTCGACTATTTCTCGACTGTGAATTCTTCTTTTTTTTACCTTTCCTCATCGAACGAGAATCAGGTTTGGAATCTTTCGAATCTGATTCAAACTTGAACTGGGTAACCTTCTTTGGGATATTATACACGCAAGATCGTTGCCGAAAGGATGCTCTCGCGTGTGAAGAAACGAACTTCGGCCCAATTTCTCTCCGGTATCAATGACAATTTAAACGATAATTTTATCATTAACTCTTTACGAAATCTTCGCCACTATTCTAAAATTCATTTCATCTGTCCCTGCTTTTTTTCGTAATCCGAGATTGCATAAAAAAATTCGTGCGACCGAATCGTAAATAAGGAATAAAAAAATCGCGTCGGGGGAATAAAAAATGACATTTTTTTTACGAGGGTGAGTCAATCAATTTCGTAATATTTATTTATTGCTGGCGTAAAATGCGCTTTATGAGATAGAGATAGAAAAAGGGAGTTTTTTTTCTCGATACGAAAAAAAGAGTGCAAGAAGGATTGAGAGAGAGAGAGAGAAGTGAGAGGGAGAGAATTGGGGCACGAAAAGAAGAAACGTGCAAAACGTAGTGGCATTTGGTGTGTGGCCATGAACGCGTATTCTGTTTCCCTCTTACTCGTATCCTCTTCTCTCGTGATTGATAGTGATTTGGCAGATAGCGATCGGACCTGACCCGAGGATGCGAGAGATTCTCCTCCCTCGGAGAGTTTTTTCCTTTTTTCTATTGCTCCATCCCAGGCCCGGAGCTATTTCTCACATACGGACGTAAACGAGCCCTCTGGAGGTGAAATCGACTCGGCAATCGCATCTTCAAGTGTAAAATATTTTTCCCCTAAAATAGAAAAAAAGTCGAAATTATTATTTCCAAACATCGCAGAGGAAGAAGTAAAATTTCTCGAGGATTAGAAAATAAAAAAAAAGTACTCGAGATGAAAAAAAAATGAATTTGTACAACGGTCGAGAGTCGATATAATATGAAGATAATGAAAAATAAACGCACGAGAGACAGAAAACGTGAATTTTCATCGAGAGTCTCGAGTTCTCTCTCTTGTTGTTTCGGCTGGCATTGCGCGGCAGAGTCTGGTAATCTATAGGACGGCAAATTTTGTAAAGTCTCCCAATCATCCCGTGCATTTTCATGCAAACTCGAGAGGGTCTCGCAGCAGCCGTTGCTGCGCGTCTTTGAAGTAAAAAAAAAAGAGGAGAGGAGAGTTCTCGAACGTTGAGCTCTTTCGCTCGATCTTCCTTCCTTCTTCCTCTCTCTCTCCCGGGCGCGTGAATTCTTCGGCTGTGTGCACATGTCGTTACAATGACGAGCTCGCGCCCCGAAGGTACGAATTCACGCTCGAAGTGAACTTTTTCGTGCATATCATTAAAGCTTCCGTGCTGGAGGGAGAAAAATACTCGTCGAAGGGTCCAGGCGAAGCTTACCTGACGCATTGTACGCAAATTCTGCGCCCGGAGATCGTTTTACACGCACGTAAATGCGGATACACACGAGCGCGAGTTCCTTCCGATATACAGAAGGCGCGCAATATTCGGAGCCTCCAATTCTCACATGCACCGATCCTTTTTTCGCTCCTCGTCGATTCTCGAGTGACGAGCGTGTTTTTTTATTCTCCGGAGGAAGTGCACGTACGACTCAGCCTTGAACGACGCTCTTTATTTTTTATCTCCGAGGTTTCGTTCTAAACTCACGATTGTTACGTTTTCATTCGATCAATTTTCGTATAAGAATCGATGCAAATTTTATTCACACCTGGAATTTCTATCGGGAACGATGAATGTGAGAAAAATAATTAAATTATCAAAAAAGGCAAACTTGCCTCATCGATCGAAAAACTCCTGATAACAATTTCATTTATTTATCAATAATTTTGAGGATTTTTTCTCAAGATAATAAAAATATGCAGAAAATTTATAATTGATCCATGATCCCCGATCGTAATTCCGCAACAAAGTTTACGTATTTGAGATATGAAAGGAAGAAGGAGAAGGAAGACGAGAGGACCTTGCCGAAGAAATATATTCCAGTCACGGGTAGAATGATAAGTCAGACACTTCCACATATACATTAGCTCGAGCAATAAGAATCTATATCTATATGCAGAATGGTTATGAAAACGCTCGGCGTGTAAACTGTCCAATAAGTAAGGTCCCGAACACGGGGCCCGAGTTGTAGGCCCGCTCTTTTTTTTTACGCGGCGTCACACACGCATAAAATTCCGCATTACAAAAGCGTAGCCGGTGCCCGTTTGTGCAACAAATATAATATACGCCCGGCCGTGCAACATATTTATAAATATATACGCACACGATATTGCTCTTTGTACACGGGCGCATATTTTTATCCTATACATATATAGATACATATATATATATAAAACCCGCGAGGAGAGGAAAAACGTGTGTTCCTGGCCGGCAGGTAACCCGCGGCCGCTATAAAGAATATCTGAGACAAGAATAAAAGCGAGCTGACTTATTTGGGGGGAGCCGAAGGGGGACGAATGCGGGGGCCCAGAAGCCACTGTATATGTACTTCGCGATTTCTCCAGTCCTGCTCGGCCTAACTTTGTACAGCCTACTTATTTATTTTCGTATATACAGATATAAAGCGTCGTCGGGCCGCGAGGAACGATCGAACGATTCGATCGGAAGCGCTCGTCTCTCCACGAGGAAACTCCACGAGTACGCCCTTGTGACATTCAGGATATATTTCTCCGAGCAATGATCGTGCGCACGGGGACAGGATGTAGCCCGGAGAGAGAAGAAAGATTCCTCGAGGTGCAGAACGTGCGAGCGTAGCGTTCCAACCAGCACGGAAGCGACGGCCCAATCGTGCAGTATTGCTCGACCTTTGCTATCCACGGGAATATCCACGTGTAGTCTTTTACCACACACACAAATTTATATAATACGTACACGTATTTCTCACTCACATTTTGTTACTTTTTACTACCGTATTTGTCATTTTATTCAAATTTTTTTAAATCCTTTTACTTTTATTCCTGGTAATATGGTCAGTTTTTATTGAAATTATATATATTTTATTGAGATATTTTTTTCTCATGGTTTTCATGTTTTTAGAATTTTTTTTGTGTTGTGAATTTGAGATTTTGAGTAAATTTTTGCAATTTACAAATGTTTATGTACCTGCGCTTTGACATATATTTTCTCGTGACATTTCTTCCGCGATATTTTTCAAAACGTGTGAATATATCAATCGATATATAGCGAATGAATATCTTGTTATGACATTTGAGCAGTGAAAATAAAATGAGCATTTCCGCTATCAGTTTGAAAACGAGTCGAATGGGTTTTCCGTTGTTTAGAGTCACAATCAACGTTTAACAGTTTCGTATATCAATTGAGTCATGTTTATTACGGAGGTGAACATAATTCTCGCACAGTCCCACCGGTTTTTCATGAGGCGCTCCGTCTCTTTTCTCACTAAAACCTCTCTTCCTCTCTCCTTCTCTTTCACTCTTTTTCTGTTGCTCTCTCATCATCCCAGTCCTCTCTCCGCTCCGTCGTCTCTGGCGGAGACAGGTTTTCCAAGCCAGATTGTCGAGAGCGCAGAGTTGACGATCTTGAGCGAGCAGAGAGATGAGAGCTAGAAAATATATAGAGAAGACGAAGAAGAAGAAAAAAAAGGAGAATTAAAAATATGAAGATAAAACAAAAAACGTGAAATAAAAATGAAAAGTAACAGGCAGCTGGATGTGCGCGCGTGTTTCTCGACAGAAGCAAGAGTTATTCTTCTCCGACGGAAGGTCGAAATGTACACGAACGAGAAAGACTGATCCTTTCATCAGAAGTAAAAATATTTATCCAACGCAATATTTACACGGTGTGTACAATCGCGTCATCGCGCAAAAGCGAGCCTCGTCCCGCGACGGCTCGCCTTCGATTTGTTTAATAATTTGTCGAGTGTTAATTTTATATAATTTTTTAACTAAGCAGAGAAAAAACGGCTCGGGCATCGACGAGGACGCGCGGTGAAAGAAACACGGCGCGAAATATTCCCAAAATAGTTGAACAAACAAGCTGCCATGTTACCTCGAACTACGTGCAATAAAAAGCAGAGGTGGACTCCATTACACAGACCTGAGTTAGATCCCGGAGAACGTTATCGACTCGCCGCAGAATCTTCTTAGGGACTTCTTCCTCCCACTTTCCTCCAAATTCTACCAAATTCATGAGCAACTTACCAGCCTTATGTTCCAATACACACACGCGAGACTTACTTTGTACATTCCTAGACTGGGCTAACGCGGAATAGCTTGCCGACGAAATCGTGCTAAGTAGAAATTTCAACGTTGCTTCCTTGTAATCTTGTCTCGTTTTTTTAAACTTCCAGGATGAGGAATGTCGTTTGTGCTCTTTAAATTTTTTTCCTCGTATCCGTCTGCAAACCTGGGTCGTTCGTGTCCGAGCGAAAACAGTTTTGGTTTGTACCGGGAAAATAAGGGAAGTGCGAATGCTCCTCCCTGTCTGTAAAAAAGTTATGTAGCAAGGCGATCTAATGCACAAGTTTCAAAATTTTAGTAGCTTCCAGGTAGTGGTGACGAGCACACGAACTTTGCAGCGGACACGAAAGACGCAGGTTTGCTGACGGCGTGTAGTAAAATGTCGAGGCAAAACCAATGCTCGTGTCGAATAAAATGGAATAAAATCAAATAAAACGAAAAAAATCGCAAGCGATGTTATTATTGCAACATTGAAAAAGATCGGAAGACGCAGTACTGCTGTGTAAAATGTAAGAAACCCGTATGCG
>JAPYYX010004875.1:0-16371 GCA_030522605.1 Cremastinae sp. B BG-2022a | reverse complement strand
GTATTAAAGATTTTTTCGTAAATTCGCGAATGCTCGTTTTGAAATGTTCACACATCAATAAGTGTCGATAAGAGGCAACGAACGACCTCGAGGAACATCCGATACTCTCGAGAATATTACTCGCCGAGGACACGGACCGTTTGAGCGAGAAAGATGGAGCGAGACGGCCACGCGGGCGGTTACCCAGCGTGCTCGGGACAAGAGTCAAAGCCACGTGCTCCTGTGGCCTCTTCACTCGACTGGAAGCACCGTTAAAACTCGCTTCGAGATATCATTTTACTTCCCTTGTTCGAGTATATACCGCTCCATTTCTTCTTCTCTCAAACACTTCATGCTGACTTAATGCGTATATAAATATAATTTGTATAGATACATAGGACGAATGCAACAAAAGAATGATTTTCTGATTCATCTTCCTTATTTGTTGCAGCCATTTTCCAGAGGACCTCCGTGTCAAGGGGCCAATTAAGGATCCAAGGAGTGGCCACGTGTCTCTATCTCTGCATGGATTCCTGCGGTCTGCTTTACGGCTCTGTGAGTAATTAACACCTTTCTCGTCTCTTTTCAACTCGACACGGATTTTTCCTACCTCCCCGATGATTCGACAGTTCATAAACTGATTTTAATCTAGAGTGTATTAGCCGGGCCTGGTCTTCAAAAAATGTAGACGTCCCGCCGAGTCGTATATTTTTCGCGACACGTGAACGAGTTTTCGTACACGCTGATACGTTTTCACGCACATCCGTACACATTTTGCACGGCTACGCTCGCTGTAAGGAGTCGCGACAACCCAGCAGGTAATCGCAATAAAGTATCCAACTTATTGCGTGGCTGAGACAGAATCAACGGAATAAAAGGAACAGCGATCTCACGCGATAAATAACACCGGGACGTCAACGTTAATAACATTAGTCGTAGAAATTCGCAAGTGTTTAATAAACAAGGAGAGAAATCTCGGAATTATTGAACGAAGATATGAAAACTTTTTTCGATATTGGAGATTCGATCGATTCACGTGCTCAATTCATAAATCCGAACGAGATATGCGGAGCAATATTTGAAATAAAAATTGCAAATGTTCAATAAATAGTGGAAGAGACTCCAAGATTATTTAACTAAAATATACAATTTTTTTTGATATCGGAGATTCAATCGATTCACGAGCTCAATTCATAAATCCGAACGAGATATGCGGAGCAATATTTGAAATAAAAATTGCAGACGTTCAATAAATAATTGAAGAGACTCCAAGATTATTTAACAAAAATGTAAAGCTTTTACGATATCGACGATCGAGTCCAGCAATTCATAAATACTAAAACAAATAAAGGAATCTCGATCGACCGGTGGTCAGTCATTAAACCAGACATACGCCAGGAGCACTTTTTGCCCCGACGAAGAAGAGCTCCATCATCTCGAGGATTGAGACGGATTGTCATAGTGGAAAATGAAGGGTTTCTTCACGTTGACTTCCGTCAACATCAAACGTTTTTTACTCCCAAGTTGATTCAATCCTCTTTTATCAATACCTATGATAATCATATTAAATTCAGAAAAATTAGCCATAGCGAATTCTGGATTCGAATGCAATTCGTACGCAGAGACGAGTGGCAGTGCAGCGCGTACAACCAGATGTTGAAGCTACCGCGTTTGTTTGTTGCGTAAGCCCGCGAGGAAATTCCATGCTAGGCCACGCTGCAGGCACCCATGTGCTCTCTCGTCTCTCTCTCTCTCGTTTTCTCTTGCTCTCTTTGGCTTCGAGATGCACACAGAACCGTCTGAGTGTATTTATACGCCGGTGAGATTACTACGTGTGCGAAGGAGCGCAGGGATGAGGCACGCGCGTTCGCGTGCTCCTCCCCGTCTCTTCCCGACTCTGCGCTGCTTGTGCTCTTTGCCTCGTGCACTTGCTCCGCGAAGAACGACCAGAGTCTCTTCCCTCTTCCTCTCTCGCTCTCTCTTGCTGTTTTTCTCTTTCCTTTTTTCTCATCTCGCAACGCGAGGGAACCTCTATGTAACACGATCTCGGGCCTGAGTTAACGCTCCGTATGTGTAAAAACGTGCATACTCGTGTTCGTACCTGATGGACAAGACGTTACACTCAGTCTGGTCGTCTACGAGTCTCCGCGGCAATCGTTCATTGAATTCACGCTCAACAGCTCCATTTTCCATTTAAATTAATCTCGGCCGATAAATTAGCATCGTTAGATTCTTACCGAAGAAATTCCTCCCAGTCTGTTTCATTTTTTCTTCGTCCGGGCAATCTTTACGTCGTATTCCCGAGATATCGAATTTCCGAAGAATTTCCATACGGGATAAAAAACAGCGGAATCGATTCCAACCTTGGATTTGTTGCTGCGAAATTGAAATTGATGGAAATCGGGGATAGGAAATGCCGCGGGATAAGCAAACGTTTGCCCCAGGTCGAGTTTATAAAATGCGGAATAGGCCGCGAGAGAATCCGCGGGCTCGCGCGCGCTCTCCGCTGAGGACGCAAAAACCTCACCGAGTTTTTCTCGAAAGCAGGTTTAACATCGGGTTATATAGTTACATCCGCTCGAGGCCACTCATTACTCCGCGAAGCTCTCGTAACGCGCGAGCCAGAGCGAAATGCGCTAGCCCGATCCACACGAGACCGCGAGAAGAGACTTCAGACTGCTCGCTTCGTTTTTTTCTTCTCTCTCTCTCTCTCGCTCTTTCTGTTCAGCGTACACGTGTGTAGTCCTCGCAGCCGCTTGGCTCCTCCTGCACCGACGTTTCGAGACTCTCGCCTCCTTTATCCCTGAAAGAGTAAAAGCGAGGGACACTTTTTTATCGAAACTTCGTGGGAAGTCTGCAGAGTGAAAAAATTGCGACAATTTTCTCTCTGTGTATTTTGTAACTTCACCATAGACTCGCGGACCCTTCGAAGAGGACGAGAAACTTGACACACACAGGCGTGTGCTCGAGAGTAAAAATAAGAAAGAGAAAAAAAAGAGGTAAAATGAAATAAGAATAAAATGTGGTCGACGCCCTCTCGGGGAACGAGTGGTAGGAAAAGCAAACGTCGTCAGATCGGCTAATTATCTTAAATACTTAATTTGTACCCAGGCGTCGGAGGAAGGAGTAAACGGAGGTGCAGAAGGAATTCAAGAGCGCGGCAGCAGCTCCGAGATTAGATAAAATGAAAATACGAGATAAAAAAAAGAGCCGAAACCTTCAATTAAATCGAATAATTTAATGATTCGGGCCACTGGGTCAAGATCTTGGGCAATCTCCTTCACTTTATTCTCCCTTAACTCCCATTAATTAAAAATCGCCGATTAATAATCGCACGACTTCCGTCTTCGATTCGATCTCTCGTTGCATCGTCGACTCTCTTGAAAATAGTAATTTAAGATATTAATAAACAAATGTATATAACTCCAGGGAGTTAATTTACCAGAGAAAATGATCTGACTCGAATGAACGTCAATTTATTTAATTTATCGTCGAGACGTAATTAATTGGTGACTTAATACGAAACGTATCGTTCGTCGAGATCTCGAACTTGTTTCTCACGTCCTTAGAATCTTTCGCCCACGCGAACAATGCGACGAAGAGTTCAGAAGAAATAAGATGAAAAGGGGAAAAAATATTCGATCAATTTTATCTCATTCGTTTTTCTCACTTGTTATTATTCGTTTCTCGCGATCGTTGATCGTACGAGCGCAATCGTCTGTTTATGCGGAACAGGACATAAATTCAAGAGAGCCGCGCTCGGAACGATAGCGAGAAGTCGTTAAGGAACTTTGGTCAAGAGAGTACAGAGACACAAGTACTGTATAATATCGTCGTCTCGGACGTCGTCCGTGTGCCGTCGTAATCGAGGAAAAACACAGGATTCTCTGTTTTTCTGTCTACACTGGACACCGGGAGTGTGTGAGAAGTTTTAGAGCCATTTCCGCAGCAATTGATTCGATTCGATCATTCTCTCGCTCCCTTATTCTCTGAACGAAAGAGCGACTCCATAAAGGGTTATTCATGGTCACTGTGATCCGATTGCCTAAGCGTTATCTATTCAACGACTCGCTTGCTCGCAGCGGACGAGTTACCACTCCTTTGAGTTCATTTTCCTACTCGGCGTTTTACATTTTTTTTATAAATAAATTACTTTCGGGTTTTGCATATTTTATACTCTATTTTTTTAATGGTTTGACTATTCTTTTCCCTATCTGGAAATATTTGCTATCGACGAAAAAAGAAATGTTTAGCTCTCAGAGATTTCATCGCGGATTTTATTTTCAAGAATTTATAAATCAGGAAATGGAAAGTGCTAATATTTTTATATTACGTGGATGAAATCTAGATAAAAAAATATATCCAGACTAGAAATACAACATTTTTTGATTTCTGTAAGAAATTGTCTGGATCAACCTTGGTAAAAAGGCAAAAAAATTTATTCTGAAACTAATTTAAAAACCACGACCAATTCAAAATATTTCGTTGGTTACGGTAAAATAATCGTAAAAATTCCGAACCAAATTTAAGAACGGAGAGACCGAAAACTTTTTCGATGAATTTTTCAAAATTTTTTTTCAAGGTGAATTTTTATTTCGTAAGTTTTTTTTTGACGAGCTTTCCTACGTTATGAAAATTCAATTTTATCTCGGAATGTGTCAAATGGAAGGGAAAAATTCACCGAAAGTACAACGTTCGTTTCCGTACAGGCGGTAAGAAGCAGATGTTCTCTTATCTATACGAATTTTTAAAAAAAGTATTGTTCGAGTTGAAAAGGTGAGCGAACACGTTCTACGACTCTATCGACTGTCCTGTACAAATTTAATTGGCTCTAAGGGTTTTTGTGAACGATTCCGGATGCCACATAAATTGTAGCAGTCGGAGGACACGTCGACTATCATTCCGATGAATCAACGGACCTGAGATATGTTGTGAAGAAAAAAGTAGCCGCATCAACGAATAATTCAGTCAAACTTTTTTTTTGTCTTTTCCCGACGAAACTCAAAAAAAAAACGAAACGACTTTGAATAGGAAGAAAAAACTAAGTTACAAACCGCTCAATCATTAAAGATTCGTGTACTCCCACGATGCAAGTCCCATAAATTCTTTTACACGAGGAAATTCAATAAAAATTACTTGCGTATTGATCGGCATAAAAAAAATCTCGCAAGGAAAACATTTCAATCTTGCATAAAGTTTACCTTGCGTCATCACAAATTCCTGTTAAAATCTGCGATTTTTAAGCATACCTTGAATTTTCGAGATTTTTGATGAAATTTGTAAAATCGAATCCGAAGAAACGAAAATGAATATTTCATGATCTGAAAATGTTTATGCGTCGCGGTTTGTAGTATTTTTTGTTATACTTGCTTGGCTTCGGAGTATCTTTTTTCGCAGTCCATCTCTGTTTCTCGAAAGATCGTCCGTAACGATATAATTCAAGTTCGCTGACGTGAGCACAAATATTATGATGGACGGTCGTAGCTGCTGCTCGTTGAACGCACAATATCCTCGGTCCATGCCCTCTTCTCGGAGGGTGCCTTTTTCCAGCGCGCTTGTACACACGCACGCATCGGTCCGCTCTCTCCCGGTAATGCCAGTGCAAGACGTCAAAGTGTAGGCTGTTGCGTTTTGTTGTCCGACCGCGCGATGAAGCAGGTGGGCGTTGCGAGAATACGCCACTAAATAATCCTCTCGGATCTCTCGACGGTCGCAAGGACTTGCCAACTTGTCACGACATATCCCAAGACACATTGTACGATTCCTACAAAAGAACAGACGATCTAGTCAAAACCACAAAAAGAAGGAAAAAAAACGTCTCGACTCCGAGACACCGGCCAATTTTTCTTTCATCTTTTTTCCCACCAAACAATAACAAAATTTATTTCCCCGGTAATCGAGATGTAAAAAAACAATTTGAGACATTGACTGATTTTTTTGACTGAATTCAAGATCGATATAAATTCTATTATTTTGGGTTCGAGTATAAAGAGCGAGATGTTTTATTTTTCATATTATTATATTTCGTATTTACGCATCACAATCGTAAATATGTGCTGGAATGTGATGAGGGAACGTGTCTCAATTTACATAAATCAAATACATTATTAATATTACTGTTATTATTATTTTTATTATGTTCATTGGAGGGTTATGATACGGGGCGAGGAAGACGTTTCGTGCTCGCGCTCGTCTCTTTTCCGTTGCATCTCCGGTGTTCCGTGACCGAAAGAAAATATAAAAAGTCAGCTGGGTGAGAAGAAAAGAACGAGTTATGCGGGAATAGGAAGAACGTTAAAGAGGCGTCCAAAAATCTCATCTCGTATCCTGTTTTTCTTTATTTTTTATCCCAAGATCGTATACTTTTCATTTTACGACAACGTCGAGCCCTTTTGCCGCGCGGTTAACCAAATTATTTCGTTTTTCTTTTTTATTTCTCAATCTACAATCGCTGTCTCTGTCCCTCCCGTTTGCTTTCGTTCTCTTTTCATCGGTAATTTCTCGCTCTCGGTCCTATTAACTTTCTGTATGGTA
Organism: Cremastinae sp. B BG-2022a; assembly: GCA_030522605.1. Classification (NCBI taxonomy): domain Eukaryota; kingdom Metazoa; phylum Arthropoda; class Insecta; order Hymenoptera; family Ichneumonidae; species Cremastinae sp. B BG-2022a. The sequence goes on along the minus strand of JAPYYX010004875.1, from coordinate 9,858 downwards.
TAATATATACGTAGAATATCCAAACGATGAGAGAAATTGCCGACAAGACTCCCGTCGTGCGTCAACGCCACGAATTTATTACGAGAGCGAGAAAGAAGAGTTCTCGCGCTCATGCGATCCCCGCCGCCGAGGAAACTCCCCGCGGCCCGAGCTATTTGACGTTTCAATTGTTTTCGTTCCATTCATTTTTGTCTCCCGATCTCTCCAGCGCCGGGTTTTCGAGGAATAAGAATCTCAGCGAAATTAATATCGTTACGAAACGAGGAGATTGGAATATCTCGCATCCGATTTCGCGCATATATCATAACAAAACTAAATTCTTTACAACTAAATCTCCGGGCTCGGTAGTCGCCGAAATATTCCGAGAGGGAAAAATCCAAAATTGATTCACCTTTTACCCAAGGGAGGGATAAAAATTACGTGTGGAGAGACAAGAACGTATTTCCATTTGTAATATTTATGCGCGATCAAAGGGAGAAAAGACGCGTGAATAATTCGCACCGCGTGGGCGTTCAGCGACAGGATCCCGAAAAAAAAAATCAGAGAGAAATAGAAATTCGTAACTAAATTCTCCTAATTCGATTAGCCGCCTTATTTACATGCTATTCATACAAATTGGCGGTTCACCTTTATCAGTGACACTATAAATCACCCGAAAAAAACCCAAAATTGTTTCGTGGGCGAGAATTTTTCCGAACGATTTTTTTTTTCAATTTCACTTTTTTTTTCTCTCGGTCTCTGAAATATATTACCCGGGATCCTCGAGCCTCCAAATCTGGAGAAAAGTATTCGAATTATGTCAGTCGACGTATTTAATCGTGCAGTTTTTTGAATTTTTGTTTAGTAACAGTCATAAAATTCGGAATAAAAATGATGCGAGCATCGTTACTAATCTCCAGATACGAGATTTATTTTTTAAATTACCCAGGAATGAATGAGATAGAAAGAGAGAGAGAGAAAGAGGAAGGAACGAGTGTCGCTCATTTATACTCGATTTTGCCAGAAACTCGTTAAAACTTGTATTATTGCCACGAGTATCCGCGAGGTTATCTGAAATATAAAGTCTTAAATTATCGAGGCAGGTAGTTTTTAAATGTACCGTTCTCAAAAAGATTAGCATACCTATTGAAAATTTGCATAATTAAAAACAAGAGGAAGAGAGAGACAGAGCGTAAATTTTTGTCAAGGTTTGACAAGAGGGAGGAGAACTTTTGATTCCGATTGATTTGTAAGACACGAATAAGAAACGCGATTTAAAATTACGCGAAATCAATCAACGAACCGCTGTTTACGAAACCCGAGAAAAATTTAGAGCGGATTTGACATCAATCTAAACTCTTCAAATTTATGTTCACACTTTCTTCTAATCTTTACACCCACAATCTTCCAATAAAACAGAGATCTAAAAAAATCCCGTTGAAAATTCGAGTTGGTCTATAAGATCGAAGACGCTTTGAGCTTTTTCTTTCGTTATTTTTCATCGAGCGGTTGTAGCGATTCACCAATTGGCAATTTTGCTCGTGCGAGAGCTGAAGCCTCGAGATCGTAAAAAGATTTTTTTCCCGGTTATATACATGTATAACATCGAGCTTGTGATATACGAGAACTTCGGAGCATTTATATATTGTAACGAGTTCGCGGGATAAAGTTTCGCGGGTTAGGTCGATGAGCCGTTTGACTTTGACCCGGGTGAACGAGAGAAAAAGTGAGCAAAAGGATTACTGATGCTCGTAATGAATTTCGGGGCTATCGTCGATACGATTGAAAAAAACGAAACCCTTATTGTCGTCAATTATCCAATCGCTCCTGTTACCGAGGTGATAAAATTCGTGCAAAAGTTCGTGAACTCGATCATTACGATTTTTTGAACTACACGAATGAGCAGTTTAATTCCAATTAAAAGTAACAATGATCCATCAAAAAATATCAAAGTTTATATAATGATTGAAGATTTTCGATTAACATCAAATCGTGATTAATTTTACGTAATCCAAAAAAATGTCAAATAATTTGAATCACGTGAGAAAATCGACTCGATGTAAATAAGTAATTCAATGTGTCAAGATTCGTACAAAAATTTATGAATTCAAAGTTCCAAGGTCCGAGACATTTAGATAAACATCAAATCGTGACTATTTTATCAACGATTTTTACGTAATCTAAAAAAATGTCATATTCCTTGAACCGTGAGCAAATTGATTCAATGTAGATAAATAATTCAATGAGGAGGCAAGATCGTGATTCGAAAATGTAAAGCGATAATTAGGGAATTAAAATGAGCTGATGTGCGGGTTTTATCGTAGAGAAGGAGAGAGGAAGAGATTAGAAGCATACGTGCGAGTATATACGAGCGATGTTGAATTGGCCGGGTCAGCTGTCTCTTTTTCTCTCTCTCTCTCTCGCTCGCACACTCGTGTGACAGAGGAAGAGACTCGTTACGAAGGTACGTGCTCGATTCTCGCGGCCTAAGGGTGCTCGTTCGAGTTCTGCAATGCTGATCGAGCTCCGACGAAACTCCGCTGCATTCACCTCCACCTTTAAACACTTTTTTTCCAACCTTTTTCATCGAGCTATAACATTAATCTTATTTTTTATATTTTTACGACACACGCGCTACATTCTTTAAATTAGAAATTTTGCGAGAAACGAGTATAAATTCACGAGTATAAAATTTACGTGTATGACTTTGATAATGAACGCTTGACGGTGAGAAAAAAAATGGAACGAGGGGAAGAATCGATCGAGGAGCGCAATTAGGAACCAACGATACGTACGCGAAAGCACAAGTTGTTACGAGGAGTAAACATATTCCGTAAGCCCAGGCAATTATCCACGAGAGAATGGAGAGAGAATACCCGCTGGGTTCTCCGTAGCTTCGAGGTAGTTGCGTGCAATCCTCAAATAATATATTCTACATATTATAATATGCGATTATATTTTGGCAAGTTCGGCTAGCGATTCTTTTTTCTCGAGAGAGTGCACTCATGAGAATTTGCTGGAACAATCGTATTTTTATTGCCGGCTGAATAGAACGTTCATTCATTTTCTGTTCACTTCGTGATTATTTTTTGTTTTCTGGATCATTAAATTATAGTCATTAGAAACAATGTAGCCGTTTTTAGTCATTTGGAGGATGTAATTAAAATTAGTTGTGCTTGGAACATCTTTTAATCGTGACAGATTTAAGATTATTTTATGTATCTGATGATATTGAATATGATCATATTCAATAACGCAGTTTCGGATGCATTTAATTATTAGATAAATTGGACGATAACTTCAAGAAATTAAAGAGCCTAATACGTTCATAATTCAACACTTTAAAATCTTTTTGAATTAAATGTTATATTCAATTCTTCAGAATGTATAACATATTTCCAACTTTTTAAAAACTTTTTAAATAATACATTTTAATTCAGTTTAAAGTAATCTTGGAATTTTCAATTAATCGCAAAACTTCATAAACACGACTGTATTTTTGTACCGCCTCACTATATTTAGATGATTTCACTTTACTGATTTATAGAGTAATAAACCTCTTCGAATTACCCATCATCATTAATTTATCGATCCGTGTCATACGACGTTAAATTTCATCCTAAATCAGCAATCAGTCAGACCCTTATGAGACGATTAATGATAATAGATTTGAATATGTTAATTTGATTTCAGCTGTCTCTTTGACTGTCAATAATTGATTAGAATAAATTTTGTTTGTTTCAGCGTGAATACACGGAGGACTGCGTCTTCAACGAGACCCTGGAGCAGCACAATTACAACACGTACAGTTCGGTGCGTTGGTCAACGCCGAAGAAGAGTCTCTACCTGGGTCTGAACCGTCGTGGACAGCCGAGAAGGGTTCAGGCGAAGGGTCACAATCTCGGGAGGTTATCGGCATACGCCCGAGTATTGACTCAGGTCGCGCCGGCTGATCGAGTCGAGGCACTGCAGGCGCGAATGCTCGGGGCCCAGCACAATCTCCGGCATCATCACAATTCGCAGCATCATCATCACAGAGAGGGGAACGGGAAGCATCAGCCGCAGACGATATGTCCGAATTTGCCGCCCCAGGAGAAGGACGGCAGGGACAGGTTTCGATGCAGAAAGAGGAAGAAGAGGAAAAAATGGAAGAGACACTGCAAGGAGGGCGAGAAGCCCGGACCCCATTGCGGGATCGTCGAGAGTCACGGGCGAGCGACGAACGTGACGAGCAGCCAGGCAATAAAGTCACAACAGAGCGAATCCGCGGCCTCGCATCAGCAGCAGCAGCAATCGAAGAGATCCTGCGAGGGCGAGGCGAGCGAGGAGCTGTGCAGAAAGCAGGCCCTCGACGCACCTGCCAAGAAGAGAAAGTCGCGAATAGAGGCGACAAAAAGCAACGAGGGGAGGCAGCCGGAGCCGAGGAGGAAGAAGGAAATGAGAACCGGAGGCAGGATGAGCAAGCCGGAGGAGAGAGCAACGAATTCCGATGGTAGCGAGGACGTAAACGAGCCCGACTCGTCCAGACGCAGGGTCAATGGACCAAATGGTAATGCCAAGAGAAAGAAGACGCCGGGAGGCCTCGCAGCGAAACAGAGAAACTCGTCATCGGCCGGGATCAGGAAGAAAACGAGCGGTAGGACAGGGAGAACAACGACGAGCCCGGACTCGAGAATCATCGATGTGACATTGCCATCGTCCTGGTATCCGAGCATATCGAGCACGCCGTCGAGCGAGTCCTCGCTGTGGGAGGGACGGGCCAAGACCACGATTTATTCGGCAAAAAATTCCGTGACGAGCTCCGAATCGTTCAAGGTTCACTCGAGCGAACAACCCGAGCGCGATCAGACTCTCGGAGAGGAACGAAAGATTCTCGCGGATGAAGCGATCAGCCTGCCCGGGAATTCGGGATCGGAGACGAGCACCGACACTTATTCCCCCGAGAATATTCTCTCGTCCTCATCCTCAACCGTCCCGTCCCTCGTCTCCTCGATCGATTGGTCCTTGGAAACCAGCGACGAGGTTAAATCGGACGAGTCATTGATTCAGCAGCAGGACGACGGGACGAGCATCGCCGTCGGTGAATTCAGCACTCGCATGACAACGATGGACACGACGTCGCCCGAGAGGACGGAGGTCTATACCCGCGCCACGACCCAATCGATTATGAGATTCGCTCAAGATTCCACGGGCCTCGAGGACCCAACGAAATTTTATCGCGATTCGAGGCCGTCCTACGAGAGATTCGCAATGTGACCGACTCATCCGTCTCGACGCCGCGATACGAAATTCTTAACGATCGACACTGCATACGGGACAATCATTGAGTGTGTTGTAAACTTGTGTAAATATTAGTGTCTAACGAATTGCGCGACCATTGATTAAAAATTTAATTGAAGCAACGAATGACGGAGATCGTGAAATGGAAAATCGTTCCGTCATTTTGTTGTACAGATATTACGAACCACAATATCGAGAGCGGCGACACTCCTAATAACTGAAGAAAGAAAAAAAAAGAGAAAAGTTACAAGGAGATTCGATCGGAGTACCGTGAATGAAATTGCGAATTTGATCATAGATACGAAACTTTCTCCTCGCGATTTTTATCAATAAACGATATCGAATTTTAAAAATACGAGTAAAAACAGATGAATGATAACAAGCCTCAACAGCCTAATCTCTAGTGAACTATTTATTAATGAAATGATTTATTTATTGCGTTCGGCCGAGAACCGCGCGCGCTTCGCATGTACGTTGTCTGTCTGTGTGCGTGTATGTCTGACGTTAATTTTTATTTAAAAGCAAAGGAAAATGAAGAAATTAGTGTATGCTTGAGCTTTCGGGCGTGCGAATCGATCTTAGGTACCGGTACAACAACGTTTAACGATTTATCTATTGACGCGAGAGTCCTTTTACCATATACTGACTTCAATTACGGTTTTTCTCAATTATTATCTCTCGCTCGCTTCGTCGCACGTCGTCGGAGCAATCCGAGATTAAACGTGAACATAACGGCGAATCAATGACCTGAGCGATCTTTTTTCATTGCTCGGCTCCCGAAGGACTCGATCGTCGATTCTAACCTCGTTGAGCGACAGGAAAAAAAATTTAGACTTCTTGTGTTATTTTCATCGCGAAAAAAATTCTCTAATCACATCGATTCGAATCTCGTGCATCGCTCGCGAAATAGAAAATACCGCCAGAGAGAAAAAAAAACGTCTCTTTCGTCCATGCACACTTTGATACGATTTTTTTAAAGTACATCTGCCATTTTGAATCTAATCGGATTATTAATTTTATTTTATATACTCGAGAAAGTGGTATCGCATTATCCGCTTGTTTAAACTCAAGACGTTCTGGAATCGTACCGTACCTAATGTCAGTATTATTGATATCCTGCTGATTCGAAATCTTATGAATACTTCCGGAACGTTCGCAAAATTGTGTCGAATGGATCTGTCAATGTGCCAGAACATTTGAGCAGTGTGTGTTGAGCGAAAAATGATGGAAAATAAATCAGTCGAACTAAAATTTTTTTTATGTTTACCCTCGTCTCGTTATTCGTTCAAAAAAATAGGAAAAAAAGATGAATAATAGAAATTGCCACGATCCTAACGCAATTACCGAAGAGTCTCCGACACTGCCATTTTTCGTTACATTTAAAGCGTTTTTTGACACTGTATTTAATCTCATAGACTGAAACTATTAAGTTTAGGCAAGTTTTTTTTTCAATTAACAAGAGAACGTTTCTTTTTTGTAATAAGAGTTCACGGGAGAGTGTGCGAAAGCGAGGAATGCAGATGTAATTAAAATAAGGAATGAGAGAATTCGTTTGTGAATCCGTGACCGAAGATGCGAAAAGTATTGAAGAGAAAAAAATAAAAAGTGTGCGCATTGTCGATCGAAAGTGATCCGTGAGTCTCTCGTTTCTCATTTTTTAACCAAAATAAAGTGAAGAGCCGCTCGAATACTTTTGTGATAAACCGCTTAGGCTCTCGAAACGAAGGAAAAAGAAAGATAATCGTTTCGTCGAAAAAAAAGAACGGTTTCTCCTGTGACACAGAATCTTTTCGTGCCACGTGCGCGAGCGCGCGTCACCCTCGACCCCATTCCTGGCCGATTACGCCAAAAAAAAGAAGAAAAAAAGAACCCATTCATCGAACACCCCACCATACCGTCGCCATATAATTTTTAGAAATAAATAAACAAATTATCATTGAATACAAATGAACGTATAATTATTTCTTATTACCTCTTTTTTCCTCCTAAATTCCATTATTATTCAAAAAAAAGCAGTTGACGAAAGTTTGACACAATTTTCTCCTACCAGAGATATAAGAGCATCATTTTTTCCAAATTTTTATACTATAATGTTTAATAATTGAACGAGAAAAAATGTATTTTGTTATTTATATACGAAAGAACGGTGTTGATTAAAATTTTCAAAAATTAGTACTTACAAATGACTACACGTGATAAAGGAAAATAAATAAAAAGAGAAGAATGTACATGAAGCATCCGAAAAAAATTCTCGGAGTTTTTGCAGCCAGAAAAATCGAGATGAGCTGAGCAAAAGATTTTCTCGCGAGCACAAGAGAGAGCTAACGCCTCTGTGATAATTACAGGATTATTCTCGCTTTACTCCCTCGACGTTCTTCTTCTCTCTCAATCATGCACACAAGCGTAATTATTAGTTACAAGGTACACGCTGAAGAATAATGCGATATAGGAGGTCGAAGAGCTCGAGGTGAGATTAAACTTTTCGCAGGTGTAAAAATTCTCGAAAAAAAAACGTAATATTCGAAAAAAGTGAAAACGGTAGAAAGATTTATATTGCGAATCGGACGTGTCGCTTCGAGTCTCGAGGAAATATGGTAAAAAATACGAGAAAGAGCGAGAGAGAGATGGAACAGGAAGAAACGGAAGATGCACAGATGCCGCGACACGTTTTGCCACGAGGACGACACACTCTCGTGTTTCGCAAAACTTCCAAAGATCGTAAATATTACGCTCCTTATTTCACCGTTCTTATTTTTTTTCCTTCCGCGCGCGTCGTCTCCGTCTTTCTATCTTGCTCCTCGTCAGTTTCTTACAAGCCTGAAATCTCGTGTTACTCTCCTACGAACGTGCTAAATCGTATACAAACGGAGAAAGATGGAGAAAAGATGCGGATTTATTGCACGAATAACGTGGATTTCTAACGTCGCAAGAAATCCGATGGAAGTTTGCAGCTGGATAAATCGTAAACGCGCGTTTTAGCTTAGAGCTCACAGTCTTTTAGAATCCCTTATTCCTTTTTTCGCAAAATAGTCTCGAGGAGAGAGAGAGAGAGAGAGACTGAGAGAGCGAAAAAGGGAGAAAAGTGTCAAGGGTTCGTATTTCTATCGCGATAGCTTCGATACCTCGTTTCTCTCCCTTTTTGTCGTCTCCTCGCGAGACCAAAGACACCCCGTGCATGAATATAAGATTTCTTTTTTTTTATAAGAAAACGGAGTCGGACAGGCTCTGCTTCGCCCGATGAAGAGGAACGATTGAGAGCCTCTCGAGGAGGAAAAATACGCGGAGAAAACTAGTCACCTGAGGAGAATGATATCGTCCAGTTTGTTACTTTTTCGATGTAATGGGACACGAAGACACGGATCCGAGGAAGCGAAAACCACGCAGAACGCGAGAGGAGATTGGACGCTCACGAGGACTCTAATATACAATAATAATGGCAGTCCGAGTGATCTCTCGCCGCCTCTCGAAGCTTTTTATGCTTTATATAAAAGATATAAACACATTTCTATGGACGTTTAACGTCGACTATAAAATCAGGAATGGGCGAGGAGCGAAGAGTCCTCGAGGTAATAACGAGGAAGAATGATCTCGTGTGTATTGTCGGAAGAGAGGTCGAGCGAGGATTCTACGCGAGGATCGATCGATCCGCTAACAGATCGTGCCTTTTAAACTATACGAGTGATCGACCGAGATTTATCACTCTATCATCAGCGAGAAAAATAAAAGGTACACATAAAACATTTCAAAAACCAACACGGGAACGAACTTTTCCACGCTCCTTGCCGATTCGCTCCGTCCTCATCGAAAAACATCTCCCACGGGCTTCATATTTTTATCGCATTAAACTAAAGGAATGTGCGTGTATCAAAAAATGGTAATCGAGCTTCTAAATTATGTGTTCGGTGTGCGATTATATCGCTTGAGGATATAATAGAGTCCGAAGACACGCGCGAATATCGGAGCTTAGATACGCGTTTTTTTTCGACTATTATTTTTTTAGACGCCAGTGGCTCTCGGGAAATAAAAAATTCATAATTTCGTGAGTGATGCTCTTGCGAAAAAATGTCGAGATACGTAAAAATTATGAAAGCTTCGTGAGATTTTTCGGTCGCTCGAAACTTTTTGCGAAAAAACGATTCCGGATTGCATATTTTTTTTAAATAAAAAAAAATGAAACTGGAACGTTTAGTCGCGAGGAGTAATCGTGTCTGGGCTGTCATTCGTGTTATCGAGACACGATAAAGCCTAGCGCAAAAAAAGGCGCGCAGTCGTGTGGTTTCCTATTACGAGGAAGAGACGATGAACCCGAGAGCGAATTCGCGGAAGTTTTTTTTGTATAAACATCATATTTCGTTTGTAAATAAATATTCGCAACTATATACTTCATAATAATCTTTGCATCGCCCAAAGAGGTGCATCGTGTGACAAAATGGGATTCGCTTCGTCTCTCTCGGAGGGGAAACATTTAATGAAAAAAATCGAGATACATCGAATTATTCAAATCAGGAACGGGAGAATCGCTTCGAGGAGTCATCAAACGCGTGCGCCTTCGGCCATACAAATTACAGAAAATCCCTCGATACTTCGGAACTTCAAAAA
>JAPYYX010004867.1:0-12507 GCA_030522605.1 Cremastinae sp. B BG-2022a | reverse complement strand
TTTGAAAAAAATCATGCTCACGTATTTTATGTTAAAGATCATCCTGACCAAATTTTATCACATTCTGATCATACTCGCTTATGTACCGAACCACCTTAAGGAGGTATCGTCATAATTATCAAAATGAACTTCAGCAATGGAATTTTTCTGGCAAGAATATGTCAGTTCCTCGATAGCGAAATTTGATGTCGCTTTGCCGACTGAACAAGTGAGAATGAACTTGTCTAAAATTGCATAAAAGCTAGAAAACGCTATAGTCTTTTGAGAAATGGTGACCATACTTTCGTAGAGTGAAGAAAAATGCATATTTAGATTGAACTTTTCGGCAATCTGTAAAAATTCACGGATTCCTTGGACTATAATGATTGAGATTCTCACATAAAAAATTAGTTACCGAAGTTCTGAGAGAATTATTCACTGATTGAAGTACCATTTCGTTGACATTTCAGGTGATTTCATGCTAATTGATACAAGAAAGCGAATCAAATTAACAATATAATAGTACATTGTGCGCCGCGGAGACGAGCAAGGGCGAATTATAACATCGCGCAAGGCATTATTTCGCCCTCGTCTCCAAGGTCCACACGATAGTTTCGTTTCACCCCTAGTCACACAATATACTATTGTTAGCTCATCCCCGCGAGAGACAAACAAAGTCGAAAGATCTTTTGTTCAAATTTCGAAAGGTACTCTGGCGTCGAATAAGATGGAAAGAAAGTAAAATTCGATAAATAATTGCTTAGCGAGAGAGGAGAGTGATGAGAATATGTGTTGCAGAGATCCTGAAGGAGGAAACCCCTCTGCGCTCATCGCTTCAGCTGCATTTGCATATTAAGGCTGGATTAATTGAGAATGCATGAGCTGCACAAAGAACTGTGAATATTCATGCGAGTGCACGTATTTCGTTGGTCTATGAATTCTATATACATACAATACATTATGTATAGTATATAATATACTTTCTCTCTTTCTCTGACGATATCCCGAAATGAGAGTCGATGGTTTAGATCGCGCCGTGAATAGGCCTCATTATTCCGTTCATGACGTGAAAAGCCTCAATTCGACACCTCATCTCTCATCATCGAAGAATAAGATCCGATCCGCATCGCTGATGATGTTAATAACGCGCGAAGACGCGAGCGATACTCTCAATGAAGCCGCTTTTCATCGAGCGCGATATGAATGACATCGTTATTTGCGTATACTATTATGTAATTTTTCCTCATCCGATGAGACTCGATCGAAATACCATTTTTCGCTAAAGACCTTTTGTGAGACTAATATCTTTCTTTAAAAATTTAAATGTTGTCTCCTGATGCCTTTGGAGTCGAGGCGACCATCGCTTAAAATTAAATTTACGTCATGATGTACGCATGACGGGGTTTCTCGTTCGATGGAAGATTTTCGAAATTCATGGAAAAGCTCTGCTTCCACCCACGCTTGTTCATATACATTGTATTACACGCTATTGTCACAGCTTGTTGTCTTTCATCTCGTCTGAGCCCCCCCCCCCCCAGCGCGTATTATACCATCAAGAGCAAAAACATCACCTTGTTTACAGAATTTCACTGGAGCATTTTACTTTCTTCGTTTTTTTCCTTTTATTTCCAATAAATTTGCTACGCAGCGTGTGTGCTCTATCGATCAATCCTATACTCAATATTCCCTTTGGAAGAATACAAAATAGATATACGACACGGTGTCCTTCATTCCCCGTTCCTATTTTTTTTCTATACGTTCTCTTATTTTATCCATTCGAAAGAAATTGTATTAGATTTTTTAAGAAAATTTCGATGGCACAAGCATCCGATGTTTGCGAGTTTTAATTATATCCAGAAACGATCTTGCCCCTCATTATGTATATTACATTTACATTTTCTTTCATACATCGTTCGTGCGTCGATAACGCGGAAGAGAGAAAAGATTTAGTTGTTCTCATTCGAGAGCCAACTGCTCTCGATCCACACTTGATCCTCTTGAATTTTCCAATGCGGTTAACATAGAGATTGCGATAATAAAATCTTTTTAGAGTTTTTACGAATGATATAGATATACTATGCTATACGTATACCTATATCGAGAGCGATGTGGAAAAAAAACAGGTGGAAAGATATCTATACACTGCAAGAGTTTCAAGAGAGAGGGAGAGGGAAGAAACGAGTTTATATAGGTATTGGGAAAAAAGAAAAGAGGTACGTTAAATTCATTTTCTCATCTCCGGGCCGAAAGCGTAACTTTCGTCCCGCGTAGCGGGACGAAGTCCTCGCTTTTCGGCTCCGTCGATGAGAAAAATCGTATACACTCCTCGGGCTGCAAATAAGGAAGCCTCAGACCACATGTTTGTCGACCTCGGCTTCGCATCGGACGTCAATTACATGTGATCTGAGACCTTCTTTATTTTACTGCCCTTGATGTGTAATATACTAATACTAAAATACGTGCGGCGTTATAGTAGTACTGGACCCCCGCGGTTGTAAGATCTCGGAAGATTTTTCCAGATTGAAGACTATACGCGCCGGGGTGTTACCGAGACGAGAGAGATCTTTTTCTCGAATCTCGAATATGCAGATAGCCTCGTACTTACTCTACCAGGAACGCGCCGGAGACACGTGCAGGATTCGAATTCTTCCATGCAGCACGATCCGAGAAGCTGAAATAATATTAACTCATCTTTCCTCGTGCTCAAAGCTTGTACAACAGAGAGCGTACATTTTGTGCTAAGTATCTATAGAATTTGAAAGGAGATACGGATTTAACATCGCGAAAATTGGAATGAAAAAATAAAAGTTAGCAGACAAACATGAGGAATAATTTTTTTTTCTGTGAAAGATGCACACGATTCTGATATGAAAGATGCACGTTTCACTCCGTCAATTGGTATTATTTAATTGTTTGATGCGATCATAAAAAATGGTTATCCCACGATGGATGAGTAAAATGATTGATGCGAGAGATAACATATCATCTACTCTTAAATGTAATTGAAGTCTTTTTGCCGCAGTTTTATTCCATGAAATGATTCTACATATTTCAGATGCGGTGAACGAAAAGTAAAAAGTGCAAGTACATCAGAAATGAAAACGAAAAATTTTCAACTGTCTGATGAAAGTCGATTCTGAAAATATTCTCATCTCGAGACATCTCGATGCAACAAGAATGAGAAACAAGTAGACTGGAAAATCTACATATAAAGGATTAATAGTAAATATTCGAAACAAAAGAAGAAAAAAGTTGATCGGCGAAGGATGTTTACGTCATTACCGAATGAAACTTGATTCTCCCATCAGCGCATAAAGTGTGTGCGTTTATAGGAGTTGAAATATGAAATAGGAGTACTTATCTTAAATTCGTGAGGAGTGAAGGAAAATCCGAAGCGTAAAAAATGTCTGCTTTAATGGCATCCGAAGCACTTGGAATCTCCGTAACAAGAGGCATGACGAGCAGCAGCAGCAGCAGCAGTAGCAGCAACAACAGCACCAGCGGCTCCGGCACAACCAGCACCAGCACCACTGCCGGCAGCAGCAACAGCAGCAGCGGCGGTGGCGGTGCGTCAACGTTAATGCCAACCGTGACGAGAGTGGAGCCAAGGCTCGACGTCAATCCGCTCTCTGTAATAATAGCCATCTCCATTGTCTTTATACTTTCTCCGATCACCATTAGCAGCAATACCATGATCCTTGCGGCCTTTTATCGCTACAAGAGACTCAGGACGGCCTCCAATTGTTTGCTTGCTTCCCTCGCCGTCAGTGACTTTGGGGTAAGTTTCGTTTTTCTAATTTACTCATCATCTTTATCATCCCTGATTCTTCTTTTTTTTCCTCATTTATTCCTCAGTGATGTTATTATTGACTTATTATATTATCACACAGGTCGGAGTATTCATGCCGTTTGGCATGCACTTGGAACTGTCAGGTCTTCCGGATAATTTGGAAGTTTCGACGCTCTGTATAGTCCCGTATTCGATCGCGATAGCTTTGTGCAGCGTCAGCGTTCTCGTAACCGTCGCTATCGCGGTTGACAGACTGACTTCACTGGCCCAGCCGCTTCGATACAAGAACATCATTACTCACAGCAGCGTTGAAAAATACATTGCCTTTTTTTGGCTCTATTCCATCGGTGTGGGTCTTTCGCCCCTTATATACGCTCACATCATGGGACTCGCCCAATCTCACGGGTAATTTTTTATTTACCGCTATACATTAAAGAGATTGACCGTTTAAAGGTTTAAATATTAATTATACAATATCGAACCTTTTTCAACATAAGCTCTTATGAGGCATTATAAAAAGTTACGATTTTCAAAAAAAGTGTTTTTCAATGTCTAAACTCAGAATTTACGCATGAGAACAGAAACCCAAGTAAAAATAGTTATTTACGCACCTAGGGAGGAAACTCGCCTTCGGCTCGAGCAGCATTTCCTTCATAGGTGCGTATATAATTTTTCAACACTAACTGCGCAGACAGTTGGGATTACTAACCTGCTTTAGCGGGAGGAAAGTGTCACTTTTCCGCCTGATCGAGATTTATCGAGTTCGCCCGAAAAGTGACACTTTCTTCCCTCTAAACAGGCTAGAAATGTCAACTTTCTGCGCAGGTGTGTTGAAAAATTTTCTTTGTTGACCAGTGTAATATATTAGATTTATCCACCGGAATTAAAAAATATGAATCTTTGAGATCCATCGAAGCCATGTATACATCTTTTCGCATTAATCGAATAGCTGTTTTCTTATCCTCCAGTTTAAAATGAGGAGCTGAAATAAACTTATATAATTCTTTTAAATTAAGAATAAATCGCATGTCACCATTAGGCTTCGGAATTGGACAATATGGTGAAATAAATTCATTTCTGCATCGATAGCATTCAGATATTGCACCTTTTTCAAGTAACTTAGAAATTTCCAATTCACACCCAGTCTCTTCTAGGTTTGTCAATTTTGATTGTCTAACCTTAACTTGTGAATATGGTTGGCTGTCAAACGGTATTTGGTAAACTTTTACCCATTGTAAAATATCAGTGTCTTTGGTCAATTTTTTCCAAGTTGAGAAAAAATGTCGAATTCTTCCGGCGATTCTCACCGAGTCTAATTCTTGTGTTGTTTTTCCTTGATCTGCGAGTTCCTCGGTTTCTGTCCCTTCCGCTGAGTGGTTCGATAACTCGATCCGGAGGGACGACGCCAGTTTAAATTTTCCGAATTATTTCTTGAAAAATTGTTTTGTTGTTTTGTCTTGAAAATGAGAAAGGATATTTGCGATTTCCTTCACGAGATCCTGTGTCAAAAGTTTTCCGAAAACTGTTTTGTTTTGTTAAATCTTTGGTAGATTTTTCCATAGATTTTGCTACCTTAAGATTTTCTGCAAATTTTTCACCAAAATTCTTCCAGCATCGGCCAAACGTTCGATAAATGTCGATGTATTGACCTCTTTTAACGAGCTATTTTCCGGTTTTAGGGATTCGGTCAGAGCAGCACCGATAGCGTTGATCCCGGCTCCCAGCTGATCTTGATCGATATTTTGATAACTGTCCTTTTTAATTACCTGTTGTGACAAAGCAGATTTAATGTCAGGGTTAAGTTTTGGCGCTTTAGTATAACGGCAATTTCCGATCGTCGAATATTTTTTCAAGAGATTGTTCTTTTGATCTTTGGACAAGCCATTTTGCAAAAACTTTATCCAACGTTCCGCCACTGCCAAGTAAATATCAGGACCAACTTTATCATATTTAGACGGATCTTCTCCCAATAATTGTAACGTAGATTCATTGAGTTCAGGAAGTTCTTTTTTTTTCGTTCTCAGTTGGTTTCTTCGGCGCATCAGCATAGGGACTAGAACGTGACGCATCTCCCGGATTACGCTCACCGTTCTCTTTGTCAGACCCATTATCTTTTCGGCTGAATTTGTTACAGGGTCTGCAACGTAACATATCTCGCAGACTACGCTGACAGTTCTTTTCGTACCCTTTATTAAAATTTCTCGATTTAGGCCTGTCGTCTCCTGCCCGTTTTCGATCAGAGCATGACGTATCTCTTGGATAACGTTCGTCACTCACCTCGTCAGAACAGCTCGATATGGATCGGTAATTTCTCGTATTGGGAGAATCAAATTCATCCCGTCTTGACCGTCTATGCGATCTTGAACGGTTATGACGAGATCGCGATCGATTGTATTCCTTTTCTAAACGATGTAATTTATCTAAAAACGGGTCCCTCGTCGATCTTTTGTATCTCAAAGATGGTTCCGAGAATCCCTCCAACGATGAACTCATTTTTATTTAACAAAATATTAAAGTTGCAATATTTTTGAATATAAATTTTTTATCACGTCTGTCACGGATCGCACAGAAAGACGTAATCGCCTCCAAAATAAAAGGTGAGCGCATCGGAGCAGAGCCTACTATGCGATTTTTGAGTAATTTAAAAATCTGTGGCGGATCGAGCAACTGGCGTTACTACATATTGATCTAGAGGACAAGACGGCGACGAAGCATAATAGCGAAAGATGACATAGAATAGCATATAGGAAGTGTTTAATGTGAATCTCCAAGTGGCTCAGTCTCCTTTCTTACCTCTTTTTGCGAAGACTTTTTTGTGAGGCGAGGACTCGATACAAGTATAGCAGCATTCTCCTCTTCATTGAGAAAAAAAGATAAATTGTTTACGATGAAAAGTGTGGGTTGATGTTATATTGTAAAAAAAGTTGTAAGACGAGTATATTAACCCTTTTTTTTTTGACAATTTTGTTTTTAACAATTTTCTACAAAAAAGTTGATGAATATAGTCTCTTTTAATACTTACTTTTTTTATTCTCCGAGACACTCTTCCGTATTCATATACATATATACATAGCCGTATCTTCGTTCTTCATCAATAAAAAATTTTTAAAACTGTTATGTCCAATCTGAAATTTTGACATTGATATGTCCGAGGCGGACATCGAAAATGACAATCGTGACACTTCGATGAAAAAAATTTTATTTTATTAATATACTTGGCGTCAAGACACTGCCGTGTCTTTAGATCGAATAAAAATAAATTCATAATATCTCGGTAATGGGTGCATGGATCGGGATGAAACCGCTGCCATTCAAAAGAACAGAGTTTTTCTATAAATCAGAACCTTTAGACTTTGGGTTAAGTGAATTTTGCTTCATTGATATTTCGAAATAAAAAATGTGGAACATTGAAATTCATCCAATCTTACTGCAAATATATACACGGCAAACGTTCTTGACGATCTTGAATTTTTTTTTATTACTTGGCGTCAAGACACTGCCGTGTCTCTAGATATTTTATATGCATTTATATGTATGTATGCGAAGAATTATTAATGCAGTTTGAAAATTCCAGGTGGAACAAACTTTCAAGTGTCTATTTGGAAATAAAAAAAAATAACGCTTACAATTGAAATTGATCCCCGCAGTGAACTATTTGTTTTACTACTTGTAGAAATAATTTTTGCGCGCTGTCTAACGCTAACTTTTATAGATGTTGTATATGACAAAAGCAGCAATTGGTACTTGAATTTTTTTCATTTTTTTCGATGTTTTTTTTTTTTCAAGTTACATCATTATTATTATGATACATATAAGAACGGAAAATCTGTCGATATTCGCGCTTGTTCTCAAAAATGTCCATTCTCGAAAGTTTGTGTTTTGTACGTTATTGATGCGGCGGAACGTGTTTTTGTTACTCTTTTTGCCCAAAACGTGAAAAATCTATATACGAATCTGCTTTCTTAGTTATTGAGTTTACCCTGCATACACCCTCTTCGGGTTTTTACAGCTCTTTTTCTCATTTTGTACCATATTTCCCTTCTGTAACCATCATCCTATATATGCACTATTTCCTTACTTCCTCCCCAGATTGCGTCCGCAGCCGACTTCACACCTAACCTGTATCGCATTCGCACATGTTTGCACATGGGCATGGGAAAACTGCGTAAAACCCATGCCGATACATTCGGTGATGCCTTGTCTGGGTGATTTCGAAGTTATCAAACCTCGAAAGATCCAGAAAAAGCCACCTGCTCCCGCTCAGCGTTGACCCGTCATTCAATGCGAGTTAAGCGGTCACCGACCTCGGGCCCACTACTGTCGGTTACGAATCTGCTTTCTTGATCTTGCGTTATGAAGCCGCGGATACGCAAATGGCGGTCTTTCCTCCCTGTGGCTGCACAAATTATTTGAAACAGCACCCTAAGCTTCGTCTTACTTTTTTTTCGTTCTGCATGCCTTCTTTATCCTCTTATTTTCGCTCTTTATACAATTTCCTATTCTTTTATTCTCTCGTTTTTCAATGTTTTCTTATGTTGATTAGTGACTTATTCTTATCAGATTCCTGCAGTCTCAACTCTACTCAACCGTTTTGTTAAATAAAAATGAAAGGATTTTGAAATTGGCTCTGAATTATTGTTATTATTGTTACAGCGGGAGTTGTCGATTCAACGCAGCGATTCGGCCACCGGTACAGATTTTTCTGATAGTGGCAGTTTGGGCACCCAGTGCCCTCGTACTACTCTGCTGTTACATGTACGTTTATCTCGTTGCACGAGCGCACGCGCGTGCCATATATACCGTTGAATTATCCTTCAGACATGAAACTCAAACGATGGCGCTTCCTCGATACGGTCAAACTCTCGCAGTTACCGTCGGAGCTTTCCTCATACTCTGGCTACCCTTTCAGGTAAATTTACCCCATTTCTCGCGCATCTACATACATATGTATTATACAATATAGGTGTCTATGTAGAGTTGATGCACGATCATTCTGTTAGGATGATCAAGAGAGGAAAAATATATGAAATTATTTCCAGGCGTGCATGCTGCTGGACATTATTTGTGGGACCAAGATTCTATCCGAGTGGGCAGTCGTGTGGTTGGGACTGCCGATCTTGGCGCATAGCGCGGCAAATCCGTGGATCTACGCTTTTCACCACGTCGACATGAGAGTTGCGGCGACGAAAATAGCAGAGGATGTCGTCACGCGATTTGGAATCCATCCTAGCCGATACGGTTGTTCGCCAGCGCGTCATCATCGCGGAGGCTCGAACTCAAATCTCGAGCTAGCGGAAGTTAATAAGAGCCACGAGAGTCGGCAACCACCGGAGGATTGTTTTGCCGCGAAGCATTTTACGAGTTTTTATTCTCAGCGGGAAAAATCAAAATGTCAAAACGCATTATCGTTTGAATGGGTAAGCAGCGATACTGATGATATTTCTCCGGAAGGCGCCGGTGACGATTCCCGTCGTCGTCGTCGTCGTCGTCGTCGTGGATTCTCGCTCGGCGGTACGAGTCGATCAACAGCCAACGTCGTGGAGGAAAATATCGATGATCTCGCAAAAATGCTCAGACCCGAATACGCGATAGACAGAAATCATAAAATCGACTCGAATCTTAATATGGATAAGATGAAAAATCTGAGATACATGATTGACCCGACCTTGAACAAGATTAGACAATTGAAGCGCTTAAATGAGAACAAAGGTAGATACGACGGGAAACAAATGCCAAAATTCACGTCCTATCAAAATTTGGATAAATTAAATCGCGACGATGTCGCTGATGCTGCCGCCACTGCTGCTGAGAACGCGAAGACCATCAGGGTTCGTCGATCAAGCGCGTCAGTGTCAGATCCAATTCTAGGGAGTGCCGCTGATGATGATGATTCAAGCCGAGCATTCGCCGTGGATTATTCCTCATTGTTGATAGGTAAACGGCGGAGAAACGTCAATCTTGCTTCCATGTCGGATCCAAATTTCAAGAGAGTACACGGGAGGATGAACTTTAAGGATTTGAGGAAAATTTACAATCAAACAGATTCATCAATAATTTCCTCCGTCGATGAAGAGAGTCTCCGAAATGAGGAGCGTTCGCATTCTGCTAATCGATATAATCAAAGTATCGAGCCGAAAATTCAAGCGTGCGTGATAAAAATCAGAACGTCGAATGGCTCGAATAAACAGATAACTCTGATGACGAGGAAGAAATTGGCCAATTTTGCAGATTCGATGGATGATGACGATGGAAAGGTAATGATGATCGCGGAAAGTACTCGTTGCTCGAGATTACTCGAACGCAGCCTCGTCGTACCGGCAATACACTCGGAGCCACCGAGCCCCGTTGATTCGCGGTTGCTTTCTCTCGAGCCTCTCATCATCGCCCAGAATAACTCATCTCCTAAAATCATGAGTTTGCCCGTCAGCAGCATCAACGTTAATGATGTAAGTATTTAGTACACCACCTCGATTGTATTTTTATTTTTCCATCGGCACATGTAGACGCTATACATTTTACGTTCGTATTGTATCAATGGCGAAATAAAAATGTTATTTGAAGGCCCGGTTCGAGACTGACGGGATGACGAGTTGTCGAGATCGGTCGCCTTCTGGATTCTCGGAGGATCATCATTCGTCGCCGTTCATGTCAAATCCGTGCATCAGTATTAAGCATCAGGAGAAGGGATATTGTGGGCCGAATGGGGATGGGAAATCTGGTCCATTGATATTACCGGAGGAATTGGCCGCTGCGTTGGTGATAAGCAGAGAGGACGGGACCGGTGCTGAAGATGAAGGAGCGAATAGACGACGTCCTGCTTCCGGAACGATATTCGCGGAGCACGATTCAACGCGTTTCACTGCTTCGCGACGTCCATCCGATCTGAGATGGTTCGAGTCGTCTCGATCTCAGGAAGTTCTTTCGAACAGCGCGAATGAGCATCATCACGATAAATCCCCGTCCTCGTATTCTTTCAACTACTTCGAGAGCCGTACCAGCGGTAGCGATCTCAATGACGACATCACCTGTCTCGGCTCGTTCGTCTGTCCGGACGCTTTGACCTCGTCGCTGAGAGAATCTTTTTTCGAAACCCCATCATCGCTCCCGGATGATTCGGATGACGTTTTTACGTCGTTCGAGGATCTCGAGCAGAATAATCCCCGGAGTGGTCCCAGGGCTTCTTATTATTATCATCATCCTGCTTCGACGGGGGTGATCGCTGCCTCGTCGGTTCATCATTACTCCCTTTCTTCGGTAAATCTCGAAAGATCGTCGAGGATCATCAAGGATAAGCGGCCCGTTGAGAACAATGTCCATCAGAGCAAATCCACCGAATCTGTATCAAAGAATAATCATCATCGCGCGATCTCTAGACCGGAAGCGTCGGTCATGCATCAGCATCATCGGAGCAGACCGCGAATACGACCGAGCAAAGCAGATTATCCTTCGAGATGGAAAATGGCACCACTCGCGACTCCGATCGATATTTCTACCCCAACTTACGACTCGGTTAACGAAATAAGAGGCGCCTCATCCGTTCTCGGCGTTAGGGTTTAAATACACATATGTATTATTATACACACTCAAATACATACATCGTCTCTATATGCATCAGATGATACATCATGTACATACGTATATGTATCTCTATGTATATACCTACGCGGTATATCCAATCAAACACAATTCCAAACTTTTTCTTTTCATTCTCAATTTATTTTTAGTTGTACTTATTTTACTCTTTACTTTTTACCTAAAAAAATAGATACATACCTATGTGTATATTACAGCCACTAAGAATATTAGGTTCATCGATTTTAGGTTTCAAAGAGCAGTAAACATATTCTGCCTAGAAAAATAATGACTGCGTCGATTTTAAATAATATTGGATAATAAATTATATAAATTGTTATTCTTATGTGTGTATGTATGACATCGTCGTTTGGTAAAAAAGTGTATACTGGACTGTGATAGAGGACATGACAAAAACGGATCCGATGTGAGAGAATATACATAATAAACGTACACAATATACGAGCAAAACTATAATACATATTGTATATTATGCATATAATTATAGTGACAAGGGAAATGAGGCACAAAATACGACGAGCTCTTTGCGTATGCTAGTGAGTAGAACAAATTATAATCCCCCGCTATTATTGTTCGTTTTTCTCCTCATTGTCCGATGATGATTCAAATTGAAGCTGCGTCTATGAATATTTAGCAAAAGATGGATATATCTGAGTCATTCCACCAAATAAAAACGATTTAAAACAGCAAATCGTTTTACCGAACCTGCAAGCGCAAATGCCACTCAGCGTTTATTTCAAAATCAGAATTATGATAATACAAATTGGTAAATTGGAATAATGACCAGGCCACTATATTTCCAATGGTGGTTGACTACAGAGAAGAAAATGTTACCAAACACTGTTGCCTAGTCGGAATTTCTGATTGTCTCAAACATGACACAGTTTTGATTTATCTATTCCAAGAAAAATTGATTGCTTACCTTAAAGAAAAATTGTCGGTCATAGATGACATTTTTCATTTCTCGGATGGAGCACTACAGCAATTTAAAAACAATAAAGCTTTTACTAATTTGTGTTATCATTATTTATCTATATGCTTGGGCTAAAACTGTATCAACATCTGAAAAAAGTGTAAAAATAAAAGTTTTGCAATTGCAAGGATTTTACTTTTTATTTGATTCCGGTAAAACAAAAAATATGCAC
>JAPYYX010004865.1:0-11818 GCA_030522605.1 Cremastinae sp. B BG-2022a | reverse complement strand
TTATTTTTATATCAAAATCTATCTGGTCTAACATCTAAAATCAAAAAATAATTATTTTTATGTCAAAATATCTGGTCATTCTTTAAATCAAGCGTGAATGAAAATATTTGTCATAAGAACGTGTGTATTA
Source organism: Cremastinae sp. B BG-2022a (assembly GCA_030522605.1). NCBI lineage: Eukaryota > Metazoa > Arthropoda > Insecta > Hymenoptera > Ichneumonidae > Cremastinae sp. B BG-2022a. The sequence continues at coordinate 11,688 of JAPYYX010004865.1, read as the reverse complement.
GAGATGAATTTTAAAAACTAGTATCTCGACTTCTAGATGATAAAACGTTTTGAAATTTGGTATACATGTTTATTTTAAGTATTATCTAGGCCTATGCAAAATTAAAAAAAAATCTGTCTCAAAAAATTTCACGCGACTCCCACCTTAAGGGTTACATGGGTTTCATCGAAAAAAAAAGTTTATTTTCAAGAATTTTTTTTCATATAATAAATGAATCATTCCATTGAAACTTCTTACTAAAAATATTTAAAACTCCGCCATTGTGACGTCATTTCCGGTGACCCCTCGTTTCATCCCGTTGTCAGCATAACTCCTGACAGGATCATCGGAAGTGAATCAGAAAAAATTGTGTCTTAGTTAAGAACGTAAACTAGAACTTGAACGAAGGAAAACAAAAAAAAATGAGAATTGGATTTTTGGGAGACTTTTTTAGAAAAAAATTTCCTCGACATTTTTTTGTCGAGCAAAATTTTGTTGAATGATTTATTATATGAAAAAAAATTCTTGAAAATAGACTTTTTTTCCACGAAACCCATATGTAACCCCTTAACATGAGCTCTTATGAGGCATTACAAAAAGTTGCGATTTTCAAAAATAAATATCTCAACTTCTAGACGGTCAATCTCGTACAAATTTCAGCAAAAGTCGTGTATTACATTTGTCTCCATGTATTTCATTTAAATTTCATTAAAAATAATTTTTACATGAGACACGCAAGAACATCCTCAAATATGTTTTCAAATTACCAAATATAATGTTCTTAACAAAGAAAAAACTATTTGATAATAAATTTTATCAAATTTAGAAATATCGAATATTTTCACCTAATTTGTGGACTATCCCATTTTACCCCCTCGTGCCTTACACATGCATTATTTATTATTTTTTGCATTATAAAAAATGGAGGTCGTAAGTTTGATAAATTGTATACCTGTTCAGCGAAAAACCTCGACCTCGCCTCCTCAAATTCCGTGGCCGATCTCATGTTCGAGAATGCAAAACCCTTCGTCAGTGTTATCTTGGTAATTGGAATTTTCGCGTCAGTCGTCAGGTCCTTGCTGATATCCTTGACGCCACAGTAGTCGTAAAAATAGAAGGACGTCGAGGCGTGGGTGTTTGCTCTCTCGTAATAGACCTGAAAATTCGCAACCCAGGAAGACAATTAAAACTTTCGAACATCCAGTGACAGGTTTCCGGCTTGCACGAGTTCATTTAAAATTATTAAACAAACAGGAGCATTTGAAACGCAACGACTATCAAAAATGTCCTTCGTCTTTTTCCGACACGTGCATTATTTTCGGAAAAATTCAATGATAGTTTGATTAATTATTCTCAATTAATTTAAATTGATTAAAGAGAAAAAGAATTTGTCGAAGGAGTACTCAAATTTTATTCGTAATTGATAAGTAGAGAAAGATCGATCGTCGAACCTGCGTTGTCGTGTAATTATCGCCGTTTCTGTAGCGTGTTATTTGACGTTTCCTTCGTACGTAATGATAGCATACTGCCTTCCACCAAATCGTTGGTTGTGCCAGCCTCAGTTGCGACAGTTTTGTTATTACGTTGTCCTGGCTCTCTGCGTGAAAGAGATCGATGCGAATTGGCGAATGATAGCACTCGACCAGATAAACGAGATAGAGCATCCCCATAAATGCCACCTGTCAATATAAATGAAAATATATATGTATACATAGGGTAGGTGTGGGATAAATGGGGTACTTGGGAAATTATTACGATTTCAAGGGTTTAATTATCCTGAATCTTTTGTTTTTTTAATCGCAATTAAAGAAAAAAAAAAATTAGCTGCCATGAGAAAAAAGAACTTTTTTTAGTGGAAAAAATGAAGTATTTTTTTTATAATTTGTGATTTATTTTAATTTTTGTTTAAATGTGTCTCATTCCTATTAAACAAAATGTTCTTGTTTTATCTTCTATGTTAATGGATTATTAATTTTGATTTTTGTTTAAATATGTTTGTTTAAATTTGATTTTTAATCACAATTGAAGTAAAGATTTAAATTTTTCAACTGAGACGAGAGAAAAATTTTTTTTTTACGAATTGTTGACTTATTATTAGCTGCGAAGTTTTATTTCAAATAATTAATTGTTGATTTATTTTAATTTTTGTTTACATGTGTTTCGTTACTCCAGAAAATGTTCTTTTTCTATCTGCTATGTTAATTGATTATAATCAATAAAATCAATAATTATTGATTTTTATTTTTGTTTAAATGTGTTTTCAAATCACCAAAATATAATGTTCTTAGCAAAGAAAGAACTATTTGATATTAAATTTTATCAAATTTAAAAATGTTGAAAATTTTCACAAAATTTTTGAGGTATCCCAATTTGCCCCATATTGTCAAGATATAAGCGCCGATAATTAAAATCTTCTGGTACTTATTGTAAAATATTCAGAAATAAAAATCCGTTCGGTCTATTATTGAACTAATCAACAGCGAACTTAGCAAAAATCGTAATTGCACATGTATACTAGGGTGGCGCAAAAAAACCGACTTTTTTTTTAGTCTCGTGTGAAAAAATGTTAGTTTTCGATGTTTTAAAAGTTACCTCCAAAGGACAACTCAAAAAAAATTTTTAAAAGGTCGTTCCAAATTTTTGAAAATTTCAAAAAACGATTTTTTTTTTCAAATTAAAATTCCCTACATTTTTTATCTTTTATTCAATAAATATTCAATATATATTTTATTCAATAAATACACGAGATGGACTAGAAATCATACATGAAAAAATACATAATTTTTTTTAAACTTCATAATTTTAAAAAAAGTTTTTAAAAAATTATGTATTTTGTCATGTTTAATAAAAGATAAAAAATGTACGGAATTTTTATTTGAATATTAAAAGGTCGTTCGAGAGAATCAAAAGTAACGGACCAGCAAATTTAAAAAATTCTGAGCGATTCTGAGCGACCTTTTAAAATTCAAATTCTGAATTGAAACTTTCAGAAACTTATTATTTTTTCGTCTATAAAATTATACCGTAACAGGAAAAAAAAATTTTTTTTTAATTCGACTTTTGACGATTTTTGAAATTTTCAAAAATTCGGAGCGACCTTTAAAATTTTTTTTTTGAGCTGTCCTTTGGAGGTAACTTTTAAAACATCGAAAACTAAAATTTTTCACACAAGACGCAAAAAAAACAGTCGGTTTTTTTGCGCCACCCTAACGTATACATGTGTAGCATATAATTCTCTATGTATAAAAACTCACAGGAATATAAATGTATCCCTCGTCGCAGGGTGACACATGCTCCGTTCTCTTTAGCGGATAATTATCAAAATTGATTACGACCTAAAAAAAGCGAAGAAAAGATGACGCGTATTTTTTTAATAAAAATAATCGATGAAATCGAGAATTTGTTGAAAGATAGAAATGATCGGGTCGATCGATCATCCTCGATGAATTTTTTTGATCGATCCGAGTATTGTGTACCTTCGGAACGTTGGCGCATCTGCACCACGTGACGGCAGCGAGACAGCCGTAAATCAACACCGACAGAACGAGGCACTTGCAGTTTGCTTCTTTTTGCAACGCGCCGCACAACGTTTGAGCCACTGCCCGTTGCTGATGAAACAACCAATCATTATTTACAAAAAAAGAAAATTGAAAAAAATGATGAAATTTTTAAAAATAAATACGAAAAAAAGCAACGAAAATCAAAGAGATTTTATTCTTGCTTTACCTTGTCGCTATTTCAATTCATCACTTTTTCTCGAAACAACGAATCATTATTTACAAATAAAAAAAATTCGAAAAAAATGATGAAATTTTAAAAAATAATACGAAAAAAGCGACGAAAATCAGAGAGATTTTATTCTTGTTTTACCTTGTCGCTATTTCAATTCATCACTTTTTCTCGAAACACGGAATCATTAATTACAAATAAAAAAAATTTGAAAAAAATGATGAAATTTTAAAAAATTAATACGAAAAAAAGCGACGAAAATCAGAGAGATTTTATTCTTGCTTTACCTTGTCGCTATTTCAATTCATCACTTTTTCTCGAAACAACAAATTATTATTTACAAAAAAAAAATTTGAAAAAAATGATGAAATAAAAAAAAAATAAATACGAAAAAAGACAACGAAAATCAGAGAGATTTTATTCTTGCTTTACCTCGTCGCTATCTCGATTCATCACTTTTTCTCGTTAATCCTTTGGCAATGACGTTTGTTTTGTTCCTCTCCTCCTTTTCTATTCAATTTTGTTTTTCGAATTCGGGATAAAAATGAGGAATCCGGGTAGCGCTACATTTCACCTGGATTCCCCGATAATAGACGACTCATTTGTCAGCGCCTCGGAACTAGCTCCGCTAACGAGACTCCCCGCGATCATCGTGAATTTTTCTAGCCGGAAAATTCGAGGAGTAAAAAATTCCCATTTCTCCTCAATCCATAACTATTCTCATGAATAAAAGAACAATATCACGAACACACGTTGTCTCGAATTTCATTTTATTTCTCGAGAAATTTTCCGCCTCAATTTGTTCACTCGAATAAAAAAATCTTCCTCGATAATAATCCTGAATTATTTTCTACCTAATATTATGTACATCGCGCTTGTCCCGCAGAAATTATCGATTACCCTTTTCCCTCTCATTTCGAGAACGAAATAAAAATCGTACGCGAGTGCGTATATCGCCGAAAGAGAGGAAAAAAAACGATGAAATAGGAATTTTTGCCAATCGCGAGTGCGCGCGAGAGCCAGACGAGGCGAGAGAGATGAAGAACGGCTCCACCCTCAAGGAAGATCCGAGGGTGACTGCGGTGGCCGTGCGGGATCTTTTCGGTTGGGCGGCAGAACGGCGCCTTCAGGATCTACGACCCATCGCGATAATATCGGTTCGGGCGGTGAGGGGGCCGATAACGTGGGGCGGACGGGGTGGGAAGCACACAGAAGCCGCGAGAGGTACGGAGAGAGCGAGAGAAGAGAGAGAGGGAGAGAGCAGAGCTTTGAAGATTTCGAAGCATCGAGGAAAATAGAGACGTGTGCACTCTATAGTCCTGACTGAGAACATCCGCGAGCGTCCGCGCTCGTGTTTTTCCCTCCCATTCTTTTCTAACCTCCTATAAATATATCGTCGTTTTTGCGCGTACACTCGAGTCTTCTCGCAGGACTCCCCCGGCACGTGGAAATTTTTCTGGGTCGTGGGACAGAGCCACGCTCTTCACCCTTTTTATGCATTACAAATATCTCTACTCTCATCGATTATTTATACATTTTGTTTATCTTTTCGTTCTTCGCGCATCCCTTCTTCGCCTGTTGATGCTGACTACGTACAAACGACTTATTATTTAATAAATTTCGTATTATTTATCATACATACTCTATTGTATGTATCTAAAAAAAAAGCGTTTCCTAAAAGTAAAAAGTACATCAAGTATAATGACAAGTCGTTTTGTCATAGACCATACATGTTGAGTCGACGTTCCTTGTAGAAATTTTTTGAAGGTGATGTTTAACCCCTACGTGTGCGAGAGGGACAGACGCAAAACGGATTTGCTATTTTCTCAGAAATTTTGATATTTTATTATTATTATTATATTGTTTTTTATTGACAGACCTTATGGCTATTACATTTACATAAATTTATATAAATATATTTTTTTAATTTTTTGGCGTGACAACGAGCCATCGACCGTAGTACTTCTGCTCTTGAACTCTTATTTTCTATGATTTTATTTATTTTGTTGATACAGATTGAAATTTTGATATTTTCGAAAAAACAAGAGAATCACATTATTCTTTGATGTAAAGAGAACAACGTGATTCTTTTTTTTTCTTCGAAAAATGTTTATTTTCAGAAAAAATAGCAAAGTTCGATTTTGCACGATATAGGACACTTGAACATCACCTCAAGATGATATTTAACCCCTACGAGTGCGAGAGAGAAAGATGCAAAACGGATTTTCTATTTTCTCATAGATTTTTGAGATTTCAGAGAAAAAAATATAATTTTATCATTCTTTGATGGAAAGAGAACCACGTTATTCTTTTTTTTCTTCGAAAAATGTATATTTTCAGAGAAAATAGCAAAGTTCGATTTTGCACGATATAGGACACTTGAACATCACCTTTTAAAGTTAACTATATCTTTTTATAATAGATATGCCCTACTCGCGTTATTCGTATGCATAAACGTATGGAACAAAAAAGATGAAAAAAATTATAATTAATTATGAAATTTATGATAAATTAAATTACTTATATATCACCATTATATCGAGTTTATTGACAGACTAACGGGGTGAAATCGTGTACATTTGTGTATATCTACTTTTTATTTTTCTATATTTTTCATGTTCTCTCTATAATTTTAGGTGATGCATCGCTATTATTTAATAATCTTTATATCGTTTATATACACATTAAAATGTATAAACATCATTGGAATAATTATAATGCTCTGACAAAATAATCAGGACGAAATTAAGGACGAGAAAGTCGCACTTATTCGTGCAGATAACAAAAATGCTAACGATATAATATACGTATATATTAGTTCTATATTTTTTGGCGCCGAAGAGACGCTAAACCCGCATATCGATTGCTGTTCGAAATAATAAAGGCTGCTGGGGACACGCTCCCACTCCGGAGGAACACACTGAGACGACAAGCTTCATTAATATCTTTTCATAAAAATGTCAAAAAAATAGAATTAAAAAAAAATGGCGAAAAAATTATGTTTGAGGTTAATCGAGGATTTTCGTACATCGATTCACAATGACGTGTACTAGCTATACATCAATTTATTGCGAGGTCGATTCATTTTCAACGGAGATAAAATTAATCGGGGTGAAATTTTTTTTGTGATGAAAAATAATATATTTTTCGTACTTAGATGGGAAATTGTCGTTTTTTCATGATGTAAACAACACTTGGACACGTAGGGTTGATTCTAGGACATCGAGATACCCTTTCACTTTTTTTGGACGTCCGCCAGAACCGCATTCTCCCCCTGCGCTGACGTATTGTAGCGTATGCATTGCATTTTATAAAGCGGATATTATTTTTTCGCACACAGCTGAGCGAAGATCCGTAAAAAATCGTCCACATGCAACGTTAAAAAATTCAAATGTCTAATTAAAAGTTTCTCCTTAGTGCTGGCCGCTCGAAAAGGTGCGCGGGCGTGTGTGTTTTAATATTGTGAAAAGATTGATTAAAAAGCACGTCAAAATAAGTTCCGGATTTTGAAAGGAGTTGCTTTTTAACGGTTTTCAACGAGATCTTTTCTCTCTCATTTTTTAGAGACTGCTTTTTTCTCTTTCACTTGCATCTCACTTTTCTGGGCACTAATAATAATGAAAAAAGATTGCAAACACAAAGGAAGAGTAATAACATTCGAGAACATCGCTTTCTAGATGAATTTCAAAAATTTCCTGGCATTAAATTTCATGTCGAGGTTCGTTTATTTTTTCGTATCTTGGAATTAAAACATAAATAGCTTTGTATTGCCTTAAATTTTTATTCTCGTTCATATATATTTCAGATTTGGCGAGTTATGCACACAATTCGATCGATTTCCTGAAAATTCATGCAAACCTAAAATTCTGGATTACTGACTTATGAAAAGTAGATATCTGTAAAGCTCATGTTCGTTAGGAAAGAAATTTTGTGTCAGTAAGATCAACAGCGATGTTACCGACACTTGATAAGGCGAGGGCCATTTTTGACTGCCCTCGCGAGAGCGCGTCAATTTTCAGTTTCAGCATCACGCTTCCGAATTTGTTTCACTTCCGGCTTTGACTGTTTTTGTTTTTAGAATTTTTTTTTCATCGAATCTACGAGTAGCAAATTTATTTTCTCACGCGATCCCTCAAAAACAAACGAAATGAAGTTTTACGATTGTGTTTTTGGTGCGGGTTCTGGTATTTCGGTGAAGAGTCAAGCTAGCATATGGTCAAAGATACGGGACACAAGACCGAAGTGTGCTCGTCGAAATAATTTGGAAAAAAGAAATAAAAATAACATAAAATTGTCGAAAATAACAATTCTCGTGTTCGAGACCCGTCCGCATGCACGGAGATGGCGAAAATAAATCGCAAATTATTGGTTAATCATTAAGCGTCATAGGAGAGATTGTCAACGTATATACGAACGGATTTCGCGATATAAAAACATTGATAAATAATCCGTCTAAGCCGGACAAGGTTGATTCGTCAATTTAATTTTCTGCTCGTTTCCCATCAATAGAAAATCTCGGAATCGCGATGAGGCGCTAGGACAACAACACAAATGACTTTCATACGATTCAAGGTGATGTTTGACCCCTACGAGTGCGACAGGGACAGATCGGATTTGCTATTTTCTCAGCGGCTTTTGATATTAGAAAAAACAAGAGAATCACTTGATGGAAAGCGAACAACGTGATTCTTTTTTTTTTCTTTCAAAAATGTTTTTATTTCAGAGAAAATAATAAAGTTCGATTGTGCACGATATAGGACCCTTAAACATCACCTTAAGGTGAAGTTTAAGTCCTATGAGTGTGAGAGAGACAAATGCAAAATGGATTCACTGTTACCCTTACGAGTGCAAGAGGGACAGATGCAAAACGGATTTGCTATTTTCTCAGCGATTTTTAGTATTTTCGAAAAAACAACAAAATCACATTATTCTTTGATTATAGGACACTTGAATATTACCTAAATCACCTTAAAAAATCTCCATATTTAAAAAAAAAAAAAAGTTATACGTTATATTCTCAGTTATAAGGAGAACAGCGCCTAACTCTTTTTCGCCGAAAAATGTACAGGGAGATTTTTACCGATCGAAACACTTTAATTTCATTCTTTTTACTACATCTTTTGTTTTGTCTATGATCAAACGTATCGAATGTGTTTCAATGTTCCAAAAAAAAGAAACTTATTGTGTATTTGTATTCACCAAAAATTCTTAAGAAAACAAATCGATGCCGGACCATCGAATTTACCGAAAAAATCTTCGAATGAATGGTTCTCACCGCTCATGGGGGTGTCTTTCAGATTTTTGTGAATAAAAGTCTTCGTACCGTGAGATTAGGCTACGAGTTAAACTCATACATGTCGGTGCGTGCGTGCTGAACGAGAGCGAGAGGGAGAAAATCGTGAAAAAAGACGAGATACGCGCCGCCTCGCGTTGTGCCACCCGCAGCATTTATACATCGAGAGGAACTCATGCGGGATATTTAGACCGCGCGATTCATCCCCCGAGGAGAGCATTGGAAAAAAAAAATTACATGTACCTCTCCTCCGTTCCACGCTCGCATGAGAAACGAAATTTCACGATTAACGCGATATATTTAGTACGAGGAGACCTTTTAGGTACGGATACGACATAAATGACGTGTTCTCACGAATTATGTGGGCAGTATACTCGCTCAAAATCATATACATTACATTATTTTCCTACGATCACCCCTACACACTCGTCCGATTAATAAACGTTTTATCTGTATTCGTTGGATCGTGTAGACGAACTCCTTGACAGCTTGACTTCCAAATTTATATAAATAAGAAAAATAATAATTTAAGAAATGAAAGATATCGAATTCTAGTGTAATGCATTTTATATTTTTATAATTTCGAAAATTGTGGCCAGTGATGGTTTTTACATACTTTTTTGTTGCAAATTATTTTCTTTACTTTTTATCATTACTCGTCTTTTTTCTAATAACAAGGAAACTGATTTTTATTTTCACACGTAAATTTCTTCTCTTGAAAATATTTATTGACGATTTTCACGTACTCATATTTAGGGTGTATAATTTTTAATAGGTTATACACGATGAACTATAAAAAACGATTTTTTTGTTGTCAATTATCGCCAATATATGACCAATTCTTTGGGAAAATCGGATGCGTACTTGAAATTGAATGTATTTTCTTGAGCCCGGATTGACTTTTTTCTTATTAATCGGATTTTGCATTTGTTCGCAACGAACTTGACTCACATCGCTATCCCGAAAATCGTCAACTCACCGGACCTCTCTCTCTTACTCACGCAAAAAATGAGACACGCTTGTTGAAAACTTACAATATTTCCGAAAATATGTGGTGAATGTGATAAATTTTCCGTACATTTATTTTTCAAAAGTTATTTTACCAGTTGCACACAAATTTAAATTCTGAAGTAATCTTGAATATTGATTTTTTCATCAATGTCGCGTGTTTAACTGTGGCTCGGCCATATAACCGCGTGTAAAATCTTCGAACTAAAATAATTAATATCTCAAAAACTACGTGGTAAATCTTGAAGAAATTTGAACACCGTTTTTATTTCAATAATCTTAAATATTGTCTAATTTTTTTGGATCTCAAAGTAGAAAATCGAAGCCATATCACCTTAATAATTCGAAATAAAAACTTTTTGAAATGATAATCTTAAAAAAATGTATTATTTTTTAGGGATTCTCGATGATACAGAAATGAGACGCAATTTTCGCAATTATTCTTCGTGTCTCATGAGCGGTTGGACGATACTCGTGACGTCGATGTTTTCATCTCCATTGCGCAGTTGGATTCCACCGAACACCCTCTATGGCCGCGGCATTCGCTCCGTGTGCGTTAGAAAATATAGGAACGCACGAGCCTCATCGCGGAGACGGATGTGACTCTTCGTCGAGTTAATCAGGATGCTACGTCATACGACGACTACTCGAAACGATTTATGTATGTACGTCGAATGTTTTCCTAGGATTTTTTTTTCGAGCATTTGTATAAAACAATTCTAATTATGCAATTTAAAAAATAATAATAATAATAAGCAAATTATTGGCTGATTTGTTATTTACATATTTATGCATCCTTATACTTATACTTTATTTATAATTAGTTATTTTTATTTTTTATTTTCATATTTTTTTTGGTCTCAGTGACTCGATTGCGCGGACTCGCCAGCCTAACGCAAAATCAATCTATCAATCATATATTTTTTGTAATTTAATTTTTTTTAAATACTTAATTTTAATTTTATTATATTTTTTATTTAATTAATTTAATTAATTATATATATTTAATTTTAATGTTCATATATTTTTCTCAGGATGGAGAATGTTTACCCGTTTCGTGAACGCGTTTTTGTCACACGCGTTACATAGAAATAAAAGAGACGGAAAGAAGCATTGACCCTTGGGAAAAGTGCAGTCAAGCGGAATATCACACCCTCAGAATGCCCCGACGTTCAACAGGTCTCTGGGTTAGGTGGAAATTGACAATAGTGATGGAAAAGGGCTCCCGCCGGGGATTCTGTTACAGCGGCGCATCGCCCTCATAACGTTTCCCAATATTTCATTTTCCTGTCACACGGGAACATCGTACATGGAGATCAATTCGCGTGAGCGTATCATCTTTATTTTTTTTATCGAATTCATATTTCGAATGGAATTTTCAAATATTTGTCATCACGGGAGTTGAGTGTTGAAAATCCTGGATTTCGTTTTTCGAATATGAGCCAATGTTGGAAGATTTTCAAGGACAAGTTTTTCTGAAAATTATTTTCGGATTTTCAATAGTTTTTAAATTTTACAATATTTTTTTTATTCAAAAAGGTAGTTTTTCATTAAGGGCAATGGAAACCACGTGACCACCCAGACTTCGTAAATTACGGATTTATCAATTAATAAATGAATTTTCATAAAAAATTGGACCACACCGCCATTCTTTGGATGGAAAAGAATGTATCACTGCT